>APFE030924374.1:3373-74869 GCA_000404065.3 Pinus taeda
ATGAGTCATGCTAGAGCTTTCAGGTTGCCTACTAGGTGTTTGCATTTTCTTTCCTCGGGGCATCAATTACCGATAATAATGTTTTACTATGCCCTTTTTATTCCTTCAAACTAATTTTTGAAACCAAGCTTATGCAAAAAATTTTAAAAAACTACATACCTTTTTTCACTTTGTAGGAGCTCAATATTGAATCTGATGTATCTCTGTAATTTCGGATCATCTAGTTCTGAAATTGCGACCTGCAGTATCCCTTTGCATCCTCTTTCTAATGCCACCAGTCTGATCCAAATTGGATTCTTGAGGGAAGAGTTATGCCAAATCTTCCACAGTGACCTGATTATAGACTAGTACAGTAGAGAGAACTTGTACGACATACCACGAGTCACTGTTTCGACCTTAGGCTCTAAAATCTATCTAGAAGAAACCACAGTCTGTCCTCTTTTTGTACCTTTTTACGAAATTTCAATCCAATACTTAGAGAAAAAGTTATGACGATTTTCCCCAAGTCACCTGTTTGGAATGTAATTCAGGAGTCTGCAAAAAGACCAACTTCCTCAGATCATATCTCCGCAAATATAGCGTGAAAAGCTCTGAAATTCGGACTTGAGATGTAGCACGATGTCTTCTCAAATGGGTTTTTTTTCAACTTCTGAAAAGTCACAGAAAAAAAAGTTATAGCGAAAATGCCACGATGAACTGTTTGGAGCAGCGAAACCCTAGAATCCAAAGCTCTGATACCAAATGTTATGTAACCAGCTCAAGAAAAAGATAGAAAAGATAGATCAACGCCTTAGAATTCAGCCTCTTCGAGGGGCAACCTCCTTTACATTACATAAATCAATTTCTGGGATGATTCAAATGGATAAAACCTCCTTTCTATATATAGGAGTCTCTAAGGAGTCAAATATAACCCAGCCGACCTAACAATAATAATATAAAGCCACAAAATAACACTAGAGGGATTCTATGGGGCACAGTAATAACAATATGGTGACAATAGGGGTACAACAATATTAATAATGGGTACAACTACCATATTAATGGGGTAATCACTAGTATTATAGGGACCCAACATACTTCAAAACTATTTCTATTGGCCAAAGCTTTGACAAGATGTCCAATGGTATATCAGATCATGCACTGTTTGTGCCATTGCAAAACCAACCATCAAGAAGCAGCGGTTTGTTGACAACATTTTCGTCAACATTGCTTATCCGAGCCCAACTAAAATATCTTACCTCAAACACATGAATTATGCACCCTAATATCACAACTAAACACCTTCACACCTTATATCACTTTCGCACCTATATAGCCTAGTTATGTTTGTATAACACGTCCCACAAGTTTTATGTGATTTATGAAAAAGGGTCTCCTTCCCTTTTCTAAAGCACAAAGAAAGAACCTAGCCCTTACTTTGAAAAAAAAAAGGACTACATGAAATTGAAATTGAAACTATTCAAATTTATTTTACAACATCAAATTGCAATAGAAACTATTCAATTTTCTTTACAACAAAAGGATAACTAGCATAAAAAGTCCCCCCTCTCTATCAACCATTGGCGCCCTTTATTATTAACATCCATTCTACATCCATTAGCGTGGTTCATATGTGAACATTTAGTTCAAGTTCCAAAGACCACCAAAATGACCTCATCATTGTCAAAGGAGGTTAGTGTCGACAACGGTGTATGTACAATTTATTTTACCTTCCCACAACACATGTAAGATCATACATATGATGTCGAAGTGAAATTTACAATTAACACTAGTCCCAAGTCAACCTGAGGAGTGGAAGTGGTGGACCTGGTCTTTGAAGCTAGAAATGGACTTATTGCTGATCTAATTCATGATTTACTTGAAAATTAAAGAGGAAATGGTTGACATGCTTTCCATAAGCCTACAACAAAAGGTATGAGCGATGAAAACCATGTTTGCAGCCAAACAACAACTCAACAGATATAGGTGGAAAAATATGCTTCAAATTCATTTATTTAACTCTTAAGTGATAGACAAATAGAGAGGTCTTACATTGGACGAAGTAATGGGATCCTTGTGTATTTGGATCTAAAAACGCAAGGACCTCTAGTGAAGTCATGTCTGCATTTAAAATAACATTATTCTATTTCAAAAAGCCATGGATTCTTTGGCAATGAGAGGTCTTCATTTAAGGGAAACAAAGGAGCTCAAACAAGCAACTAACATGATTGTATTGAGAAAATGAATATTATCCAAATGATTATTTGACAAAAACTTCAAATCAATTGAAGCAGTGCTATGATGACCATCTAGATGAAAATATACTTTTACTTTGTGAGCCTCTATGTTTGGGAAAGACTACCTTGGCTCATGTTGGTGCTAAACGTTGTGGTTATCGTATAGTGGAGATATATGCAAGCGATGATCGGTCTTCTTCATCAACCATAGAAGGCACAATTCTTAATGTGGTGCAAATGAACTTTGTCATGGTAGATTCTAAGCCAAAGTGTTTAGTGATTTATAAGCATTCTAACGTTATTCTTCCATATTTCTTTGATTCCATAGGTCTAATACTTATGATCCGCACAACACCTCAACAACAACTAATTCCTTCAATACGTCGTGTTCCCTACTTAGATTCATATTTGGACAAGGTTAATATTGCCTTATGGCCTCGTTTGGAAATAGTTTTTGACTTGCGTTCTTGTCAGTGGTTTGACCACTTCTCAAATATAATATAGCGTCTCTTCCACTGACCGTATTCTGGATCTGGATCGTACCATAGTTCTTGGCATTCAGTTTCTTGGAAATGTTTACAACAATGGGCTTGCTTCAATTTTATTTACAATCAATCACATGCAGGGATGCAATCCATGCTAACTGCTCTTACATATCGCTCCTATTTATTTGGGTTCTATCTCAATGATATTCTGGTCTCAATAGTTAACAAGGTTACAAACACTGGATCAAATGGAGGATGAATTTTCGACAATAACCTTAACAAAGATCACCTCGACCTCTTCTACTGATTGCTAACAACTCTGAGTTTCCTCAGTCTCTTGAATAACATATTTTGGTCGAGACGGTATAAGTACACTTTCCAGTTTCATTATAAGGCATCTCAAACCTTGACAGACTGTCACTCTTCAAGAGTTAATGCGAGCACTTCTCCAGGTGTATTCCTGATTATAGGTAATTGACTCACAACTTACTGCAATAATGGAATCAAATTACTCCATGAATAAAATTATGTACTAATGTTCAAAGGATAAACTAAGGAAAAAAGTACAACTAGCTAGTTAGATAGTTCAAATTGTATCAAGCTTTCTCTTCTCCTCCATACGAATATACGAACCTGGTTTCCAAACAATTGAAGTCCACCATCATGTTAGCAGAATCTTGTATCTGAATTTTAAAATTTTTCCTTAGCTGGTCTAAAACCCATCATGTGGTTTCTTGTGGCATCTTAGTTTTTTTTTTTTAATGATTCTCGCATCTTCTTGTTTATATCTATATATGATATGCTATTATCTAATATAATTTATTTTTATTTATTTACATTAAATTTTAGTTTCTTTATATATTGTTCATAATTTAAACTTATAATTTTTTTTATATTAGTTTAACATTTATTTTATTTTTGTAAATATAAAAAATAAAAATAAAAAGGAATTTAATAACACAAGGATAGAACTAACATTTTAAATAATACTCTCATATATTAATCTTTTATGTCAATGATTTTAAAAATTTCACCTAAAGAGGAAATGGTATTAGTTATTTTTCTTATGTAGTGAGATAAAAGTCTTTCTTTCAATGTCTATATTAATAGTTAGTTCCTTTCTTGTTTTATTTTCTCATTTTTTATTAGAATTGCATGCTATAGAATTGTTCCTTGAAAGTTGTGATTTCCTTAATGAAGACAAGAGGATTGAGTTGTGTCAGTTTTCACATGGATTCAATCCTACTTTTGCAGCTTTCAACCCCATGCAAGCACTCTCACTACTTCTCACTAGTCACCGAAAGGTTTGATGTGTTGATGTTGAAGCGACCTAATTTTGAAACATCAACAGGGTTGTACACTCCCCTACATACCTAAGCAAGACCTAAGAGTTAGTCTCCATGGATTGCATGTTAGGTTTTCCATCCATCAAGCATAGTAATTATTGTTTGTTTTTATTTGTAGACCAGCTCTCCAAGATGGCCATTTTGGCACCATGTAAGAAGAGTATCATAGTTGGAGCCATTGCTAAAATCTTATTTGAGTGTGTTTGGGTTCATTTTTGGCTACCTCAAACCATTATTTCAAATAGGGACAATATGTTCCTCAACATCTTTTGGTCCATCCTATGACATCTCATGGATACCAAGTTCACTAAATCAACTACCTTTCATTCCTAATCAAATGAGCAAACATAAGTGTCAACCCTTCTATATGTTCAACATAGTTATAATAGATCCCTCCACAACTTTATTGGTCATATTCCTTTCCAGGTGTGCTTGGGTTTCCAACCAATGGCCCTAATTGATGTAGTTTTCCCCATTGCATATTCACCGATAGATTCCTCCCATGCTCAGGTCAAGTCAGATAAGGTAACCAATTTTCTTAAGTAGATCCAACATCTCCAACAATAGGTCCATGATATCCTACAAAAGGCCAATGCCAAGTACAAGCAATGACATAACTAGCACAAGGTTCCACATAAGTTTCAGGTTGGGGATAACCTGTGGTTACATTTACAAAAAGAGTACCTCACAGGCCACAATAGGAATTCAGATCATTCTAATATGGGCCTTACACAATCACAAAGGCTATGGGTGAAAATGCTTTTGAATTGAGCATTCCCCCTTTCCTTGGCTTGCACCCAGTGTTTAATGTGGAGTTGCTTCGACCATATTTTCCACCTTTGTTGGAAACCTCAAAGGAAGCCAAGCAATTCCCCCCCACAAAAATCAATCTCGACTGCATTGAAATGGAAGTGGATCAGATTATGGACAAGAAGGTAAAACCTATACTCTCTAGCAACATACAACTCTATCAGGTTATGAAAAGAGGGCAACTTCTTCACCAAGGCAAGTGGCACAACATGAGCCAAATTTATTAGAAGTTTCCCCATGTGATAAGGGCACTCAATGCAATGGAGACCATTTATTCCTGGGGGGGGTGGGGTGGACCAATATAGGTGGATATTAATGACCATCTATCTATATCACTTTCTAAAAGCACAGTTCTCCATCTTGGCAGTTTTTATACAGTGTATCGGGTCCTAAACTTATGGGGCTTTTTTGAGGCCCTAAACAACCCTTTTTTTTCATGTGGCAAGGGTTTAGGTGATAAATGCATGCTTTGGCCTAGGCCTCAGTTTGAATGCGTAAATCTTGGTTAGAACTTTCCAACGAGCTATTGAGCGTGGAAAAGAAAAATCATATGTAAAAGTTACAACCCTGGGAAGTTGACATACCAAGTAACCCCATTAAGCCCTGCAAACATTTTAGTGTTTCATCTTCAAGGGTTAGGTTTTTGGACCTCTAGGGTTATGTCTTTATGTTAAAAGGCCATTTTTTTGAAATCTTGTAATAGCTTTTGCGAATGCGAGTAGTCGTCATCTGTCCCCATTCAAATATAACTATCACCATTCTAGCCATTTAGTGTTCAACATTGTTTTGTTATTTCATTTATTAATAAAAGTTGGGTTTCCACCACATTATTGTAATATTTGTTATATTTATGTGTGTGTGTTCCATTTACTTTCGCGCATTTCATTTCATTCCTTGTACACCTTAGATCAATGTTAGAAGAGAAATATGGTCCTTGTTATTTTGCAATGCATGTCCTCAATGAGGTTAGGGTATAGAGAGTTGGGTCTCAAGCTAGTTTCACTTGGGAATGATTTCCCTCACAAACCCAAGTGGCCTCCCATGAAAAAATAAAAGAGAGATGATGAAGTAGGAGATCATGTCAAGTTTTTTCTCAAGGAAGCACTCGTGTGCGAGATGAATGATATGATCGAAAATTTCTTCTAGATGCCTCGATGGTTGCCAACAACAGCAGAGGCACCTTCAACAAGTGTCAATTTTGGAGGTTGGACACCCTTAAAGGTACAGGTTAACTTTGAAAACCACTTATTTAAAGGAAAAATTGATGCAAATGCTTTGGAGAAATGTTTAAATCTGTTAGGGGCCTATTACTCATTCCCAAAAAAAATCTTCAATGAGAAGATCACCTTCATGCTACTAAAAGTTGTTCCCCATGTCAAAATATGGTGGGAAGGTTACTAGGAGAAATATGGTGAAGATGATTATGTGATGTTCAATTTAGAGAAAACTTGGGCCCCTTTTTTTATGCCCTTAAGGTTAAACTCTATCTTATAGGGAACTATGACGACCAATAGATGAGATGGACAGCTCTGTGATAGGAGAGAGACAAGAGGGTGCAACAGTATGTTGGTTCCCATATTGTCTCAGTGACGAAGGACAACCTAGAAAGACATTCACTGAGGGTTAAAAACCTTCCCGCTTTAGGTGAATAGGGTTGGCCTCCCTTCACCTTAGGGGTTATTCCTTGTGTTTAATATATAATTACAAATATTTTCTATTTAAGTAAATAAATAAGGCGAGATAAATGATCTGAAATTGTGTTGTTAAAAGAATGAGTGGTCAAGCTTTGGGGAAGGGAAACTATAATAAATAAAAGATCAAAGATTACAATTAAAACCTTAAGTATGAAATGATAAAATGACAGAACACAATTAGAAATGAATATGACAAAATACAAAGAAAAAGAAAAATAAATGAAGTGTTAGTTGTAGTTGGATCCTTATTACTAACCACTCATCATGATGAAAAAGAATGAAATAGTTTAATATCATGTATTATCATATTCCGTTCTCTCTCAAAGACAAGCCTTAAGAACATTTTAATTTACCGATAATATGAATACCCAAAAGTGAACAAATCCCTTAATTGTTGCAACAAAGCAATGATGATCAAGTCAACTACCAACTTGTCAACAAATATCTGGATTCAAGCACATGAATTATTTTAAATATAAGAATAGAAATGAACAAAAGGAGTATACATTGTTTTAACACATATATCTGGGTGAAATATTGTAATAAAACAACTAAGAGCAAGTGTTTCTAGTCAATTAGACAATACACCACGCACATGTATAGCATCAATAATCAGTTTGTGCAACAAGTGCAATCAGACCATCAAGAATTATAAGTTGTTGTCGCCTCCAAAACTATCCACCCCCACTTTAGATGAAAACTGAAGGATTTTACAATGAAAGTTTGAATAACTACTTTTCTGTAACTGTCTAAGAAAAGTTTGAATAACTACTTTTCTATATAACTGTCTAAGAAAAGTAAATGGTGAGAGAAATCCTCAGTCAGAAATTTTAACGTCATTTATCAAAATCGTTTACAAAGATCAATAAATTTAAAATGTATCAATATCATATGAGAAATATGTTCATGATTTAATCTTTACCTCTCTCCAAATGAGATTTACGTCAACTGTGTTATCAAATTTATTCCTTGTGTGCATACCTCATTAATATTTCTAAGTTCTGATAAAAAGGATTTTAATTTTAGTGAAACATTGTTTAAACCAAATATATGCCTTTCGGGGGTCAAAAGGAGAGAAAAATTTGTTTCGAGTTAGGAACCCGAACAAATTCAAAGGTTCATGTTATTGTAATGGAGGACTCCTGGCATTTCTGGTGGGGAATAGGAAAATATTTTAAAGGGACAATGGTTGTTGATTTCGAGTGTAAAACAACAAGTAGGTTGATATTTATTAATTAAATGTTTGTGAAATTAATAATTTTAACTAAACTTAAAAATATGGAAAATATTTTGATAAATATTTCTATGAAGTGATTCCTTTGAATTTTGGTATATGGTAGGAAATGGGGATTTTAGTTCTTAATTATAGGATAAGAATTAACTTTCACAATTTACTTGTGTGTACTTTTGTAAAATATGTATTATAATATGAATTACAAAATATAAATATATATGAAAAGTACTTTCGTTAAAAAAAAAAAAAAAAAAAAAAAAAAAGATTAAATTGAGAAGCATTTCATTTATATCCTGTAATTATTTACTTTTCCCTTTTTAATGGACAATTTTTCCATTTTTTGGAATTCTAGTTATGGTATAATTTTCTTAATTATGTTTCAAATTCATCAATTGGATTAAGGCATGTATCAGTGAGCCCTGGATTGCCCCTTTGGTAAATGGGAGGGCTACTGACTTTTTCAAAGCCTCTAGAGGGTTGAGACAAGGGTGTCCCCTCTCCCCCTTGCTCTTTGTCCTCCAAGCTTCTATCCTTAGCTTCCTTCTAAACAAAAAACAGACTAAACAAGAAATAATGGGATTGAACATCGCAAGAGGTGTCAAAAATATAAATCATGCGTTATTTGCGGATGATTCCCTTCTGCTGGGTGTTGCCTCCTTGACCACGGCTAAACATTTCAAAGAAGTGTTGGATGACTATTGTGAAGACTCAGGAAGCAAACTCAACGAAGGCAAATGTCACATATATTGTTGGAATTCTTCTGCCAAATCCCTTCAAGCTATCTCCAACTGTTTTGGTTTCGCAGCCTCCTCTTCTTGGTCCTCTTTCAAGTATTTGGGCTCCCTGTTTTCTAAAAAAGGGCCCTCAGCAAAGATTGGTTGCCGTTGTTGGAAAAATTTAAGCTCAAAATCCATTCCTGGGGCTTCAATTGGCTCAATCTGGCTGGCAAGACAGTGCTGGTCAAATTTGTCTTGAATAGTCTCCCCATATACCAATCTGCTGTCATGATGGCCCCTACTGGTGTCATGAGAAAAATCGAGGATTACATTAGGAACTTCTTCTGGAAAGGAGGCAAAGCTAATGAAAAAAAAAATCCTCTATTGAACTGGGACACAATTTCTTTGCCTAGAATGGAAGAAGGCCTCAATTTCAAGAATATCAGTAAGCAAAACATTGCATTAGGTGCAAAGTTACTATGGAGGATAATTGCCCCAAATCCGGGTTGGGCTCAGTTAGCAATGTGGAAAAAATACTTTTGTGGGCAGAGAATTCGCTGCCTGGACAAACCCAAACCAATAACCGGATCGATGGTTCACAAATTGTGCATCAAAGCTTCCCCCTTTATTAATCTCCATGCTCACTGGATTCCTAAAAATGGTAAGTGCATCAACATCTGGGACGACCGCATCATGGGCAGTGATCCCCTCTCTGAAGATCGCTCTCTGGTTATTTTGAGAGATTGGATGGACAAAGCGGGTCTCAAAACTCTGTGGGATATATCTCAATGGGAGAATGGCAAATGGCGAAGTTGGATCAATCTTGAGGTTCCCCGTAATCTCTCCAACGATTTCGTCACCTTCCGCTCCCTCTTAACAGGCAAAGCTCCAATGAACAATAAGGAAGCCCGATACCCGGGGATGGGGCCCGAGCCCTGGTCGCTACACAGTCGCACAAGGATACAATCAGCTCTCCCTGCATCCACATGTTCCCCCCGATTTGAAGCCTTGGCAAGGTATATGGTCCCGGACAACGATTCCAAAAATTGACATTTTCTGTTGGCTTTTATGCCACCAAAGAATTTTGACGGATGACAGGCTTCGAAGAAGAGGCTACATAGGGCCATCCCGTTGCTTGTTATGTGGGGTCGATGAGGAAAACGCCTCCCATCTAATGCTCCGCTGTAAGTTTTCTACTAAACTTTGGACTGAAGCCTTAAGATCGTGGGGCGTAGACTTCATGCTGCCAAACGGCTGTGCCGAATTGTTTGCAAATTGGAAGTCAAGGTACCCAGGTGGCTCTCCTCAGAACGTCCACATCAAAGAAGCCTGGTTCGCTCTCCCTAAATTAATTTGTTGGCATATATGGCTGGAAAGAAACCAGAGAATTTTCAGAGACAAGAAGAACGATCTCAAGATTATATGGGAAAAAATCAAAAGTCATCTAAGAGACTGTTTGGGTGATCAGCTTGACGGGGCAGAATTAAGCGGTCAAGAGGCAGTATGGGTAACTTACCTTGACCTCCAATTCATTGATATTGCCAGACTTCCTTCTCCCCTTAAAAAATGGCAAATTTGCCTTGAGGCTGTAGAATTTTCTGAGTTTTACATCAAGAAGGATAGAAACATTCTCTTTTTTGATGGGGCAGCAAAAGGTAATCCTGGTTTATCTGATGCACGTGGAGTAATAAAAAATGCAGAGGGTAGAATTGAACTAAGATTTGCCTGGGGAGTGGGCTTCAATACAAGCATTCAAGCCGAAGCTCTAGCTCTCTTTCAAGGCCTCAAACAGCTCACTACCCTGGGTATCAAAGAGGCAACTGTAATTGGGGACTCCCAATCCATCATAAATATCATAGTGGACAACTCTCTTCCTACTGATTTAAGGCTATCAAGATTGATGAGCAGAATTAGAAACCTAATAAATTCCTTCCAGAACCTGGAATTCCTTCATGTAAAGAGAGACAATAATAAAGAAGCTGATGCTGAAGCCAACAAAGCGACTCTCCTCCCACACAGAGTTCTGCTAAGAAACGAAGATGAAGGCTGGGACCCTATCCCTTGACTATTAGTTTAAAATGCTTTATTGTCTTTTATTAGAGCAGTTTGTTTGTATCTGTAAATCAAGAAAGATAGAGAAGATCAACCGAATTATAGGCTTCAGAATTCGCAGGCTCACTAGGGGGGAAATCACCTGGTTCCTACCCGAGGAGAAATCAGAGCTCTGCCTATTTTATTGTAACCTGAAATGAGGCATTTCTACCGAGAATCAATATACCAAACTAATCGTTTATGTCAAAAATATATATATCTATATATATATATATATTCTTAATTATGTTTAGTTATATATGCTAGTTATGATATTAATTTTTTAGTTGTTTGTGTTTTGTTTATATATGATTAAATAAATTAAAACTATAATAAAATAATACATATGAACTTTTATGGATTTGTGGCATTCCTTAAATGATGTCACTTATGTCATTAACTACATTTAAATTTGTTCTAATCTATTTTATTGATTTTGTTTCATATTACTAGGGGTAATCTATAATGAGTCAAATATGATTCTAGGAAGTTGAATGAGGTTGGGATAAATAATAAATGTCTTGTGAAGGTCCAGTTTTTTAGGAGGGTTAGATTTAGCGACAAGATCTAGCTCCTACTAGGATGGTGCCTCCCTACAAGGACCAAGAACTGCAGAGCAGGTGACCCTTGTTGGACATGGAGCCATTTAAAACAAGAATGAAATATACTACAACAACATTATTATTTGACCATAAACATCGAATGTTAATGCATTATAAATAAATGTCCTTTAAATTTCCCCTGTAATTACCACTATTAAAGATTCAACCGTGATGCTAGAAACTTGCTAGTTAATTTGCTAATTTTATCCTTTACTCGTGTCTCAGAAGTGTGCAAGGTGCAAGTGCATTTTGTTATATGATGCATCAAGACGATAAATCAATTTGCATATTAACGTTTTTTTATAATGTAAGAGTTGTTGATCATTTTTATTTTATGTCGATTGATGATATAGCCAGATAGTTCAACATTACCGACTAATATGCATAGAATTTCATAGAGTTTAGCAACAAATTTGCAAGATTGATGCATAAATAATCAAAATTTGATGAAGATCAAACATATTGAAAATCCAAATAGGAGAAAGTTTCAATACGATCCATTCTTATTTATGCAGGAAGATATATCATTTTTATGGTTTGAAGAAAAATAAGGCAGTTAAACCCTTCATTTATTAATAAAGAGGAGGAAGAGAATATTCTAATGCAGAAAAATGTAAATCCTAACCTATCTTATTTCCATAGTGAAAATATTTGCATCTTAACGTTTAAACTGACCAATAGCAAGGGTGAAACCAAGGTAATCACATTACATCCTAGTATATAGGTTAATGAGTTTATTTGTTGTTCATATACAAGGCCTTTGTTCATGTCTACTAGGGTAATTATGATAATTTTTTAGGGAAAATCAATCATAGATTGATATTTTTCTCATTCTTAATGAGGGAATTTCATAACAATATATAAGTAAGGCATGTTTACAGTTATTGATTAGGTGATTGCAAAAGTTATGGTACTGATTAAGATTAAAAAACATGACTTTTATCTCAGATTCAAGCTCTATTAAAATTGTTGAGACTAGTTATCATGGATTTTTTCTCCCCATTTTGTTTCCAAAACATGAGTTTCCAAATTTGAACGTCGCTCACTGCCAGTGAGCGTCCATTGCCCCGATGGAGTTGTCCACTATCCCAAGATAAGAGACTTTTTGAATTCTTGTTTACTCTTGAGGTCTTCTTTTAATTTATTTTAGCAATTATGCACTTTTACTTAAATATATGTGTTTCTTTCCTACAGGATGGGAGGATCACACATTGGACTTATTCCTATACCACTGACCTTGCTTTGTTGCCAACATGCCTCCATAGCCCCAACAAAGATATCAACATACCCCATTAGAAGTTGCCTCAAGAGAAGGAGTGGTAGGATTACACACTTGGTTTTAATCTAGCGCCATTGACCTTGCTCTACTGTCAACGAGCGCCCATAGCCCCAGTGGAGATATCAGCATGCCCCACCCAAGAAAACATAGGTTCCTGCCCCTAAAGTAGTATGGTGATTAGGGAAGGTCTCATGAATGGAGTGCGCTTGTAACTAACTAGTTCCACAATAGTTTCAATTAGGTTTTATGAAAACCAAACCCTATGTTTATAGTTCTAGTACACGTAATTCAATGCAATCCCTCATGGTATTTGTATGTAAGTAGTACGAAAAGAAAGATTTGGTAAAAAATGTTCGATATGAATTTTGAGACTGCTAGAGAAAGGCGATTTGAGCCCTTTAGAAAAATAATTACCCCTCAACCTTATTTATGAACAAGGTATTTTAGGTATGTGTTCCAAACTCATTAATATGGTGTATATCATGGACTCATGGTTCCATTTTTCCATTCTAGTTATGATTTTATAAGGATTTTTCAAGACGCAAAGAATATCATCTTTATTTCTCCTAAATCTAACAATCATAAAATTTGTTTAATAGAAGGTTTTATTTATTTATAATAATTCATGTACATATGTGTTTTTTCAAAGAAATCATAAATCCAATGAGCTACTTTAAAAGCTTACCAACTGCATGGTTCCTTTTTCTAGGATTCATGTTTATAAAAAACAATAATATGCTCAACTACTGAAAGAAACGGGGGAAGAATTCATTTACTAAGCATTCTTGAAATATATTTGATTGATAACTTGAATTTTTTTTTCAAAGTATGCACTCATCCATTGTTCCACGAAATCATGTAGTCTTGTATGAACTTTTGATGAATAAGACCCTGAAATGTCAGTAATCTATTCATGCAAGGAATTTATGTGTATTTCTTGCTTATGGTTGTCCTATATGGTCATAGGGGTAGTCATAAAACAATTTGAAACTAAAATAATGACCAAAAAGTTTAACACATTAGTAGTCCTAAGGTCAAATACATACTTTGTACATTGCTCAATACATTCACCACTGACAGGTTCATTATTATGGAACGATGTTAAACTAGTTATGTCTTCATGTGTATCAGCATGAAAAGGTTCATAATTACGCCATGATTGTAAAGAAAAACTTGCATCTAAATCATCCTCTATTTGAAAATTGTGATCAAGGGTTAATTTCTCATCATCGTACACATTGTATACAAGCGGCTTATAATAATCAACATAAACGTTATATGGATTTATATCACAATCACTGAAAAAAAATTCATGTACCTATTTATTTATATGAGAAAGGTCTTCCATAGTTTATGCATAGCCATGAACAAATAATGTTGATTTTGTGGTAAACATAATTCCTTCCCCACCATGGCTTTCTTCACAAACTTTATCAACATAATGATAAGGGGAAACAAATAATGAAAAACGAGATTCAACATGAGTCATTGTATCATTAGGTACTTCAAGGTTATCTTGGCAAGAAAAACTAGATATAATGCATTGTTCAATTAAAGATTCAGAGGGTAAACATATTTCATTACCATCATTAGATTCATATTGTGAACATTCAACTTCATCAATAACACAAGATTCACTTTCTTGAAATCCTAAATCAGATTTATTACAAAGTTCATTTGAATGGAAACAATCTTCAAGAAGTAACTTAGAGGAATATATAATTCTATAATGTTCATAGAAAATGGCATAAAAATCTCTTAAAGATGAAATACCATTTAGGAGTAAGCCTCATATACTATTGTCACGTGTCACGCTCCAAAGACATCATGAACAATTTCATGAGTACATCCTCATGATAAACCCCTATCTTTGGAATGCAGCCATGGAACTCATTGAGGTGTTGTGATGGATCATCAACTTCATCTTCACGAAAGCGGGGCAGGTAAGTATCCCACACATATATCTCTGGTAATTAATTTGGGAAACTTGGTATATTATCAAAATTGAGTGGAGTAAATCGTTTAGAAACAGACGTAAAAAAATCCATTTAAGAAACCCAGGAGTCACCATGTGAACTATTTAAACCATGAAATATTTGCTTGAAATCTATTTAGGCACATGCAACTGTAACCTTTTCCACCAACGGATCACAAACTTAATTGTTAATTTAGTTATTGGAGGCAACTAAACCTTGACAATTCGATCCCCGAAAACGTTGTGAAAAGAATGTTGGTTCCCATATTGTCTTGGCAACGAAGGACAACTTAGAAAGACATTCAATAAGGGTTTAAACCCTCCATATTTAGGTGAATAGGAATGGTCTCCCTTCACTTCAGGGGATATTCCCTGTGTTTAATGTATAATTACAAATATTTTCTATTTCAGCAAATAAAGGCCTGGTTAATGATCTGAAAGTGTGTTGTTAAAAGAACGAGTGGTCAAGCTTTGGGGAAGGGAACCTATAATAAATAAAAGATCAAAAATTACAAATAAAACCCTAATTATGAAATGAGAAAATGACATAACACAAATTAGAAATGAATATGGGAAAATAAAAAGAAAAGGAAAAATAAATGAAGTGTTAGTTGTACTTGAATCCTTATTTATTGACCACTCATCATGACGAAAAAGAACGAAATAGTTTAATATCATGTGTTATCACATTCCATTCTCTCTCAAGGACAAGCCTTAATAACAAGTTCATTTATAGATAATATGAATACTCAAAAGTGAACATATCCCTTAATTGTTGCAACAAAACATTGTTGATCAAGTCAACTACTAGCTTGTCACAAATATATGGATTCAAGCACACAAATATTTTTAAATATAAGACTATAAATGAACAAAAGGAGTATACACTATTGTAATACATATATATGCGTGAAATATTGTAATAAAACAACCAGCAATAATTGTTTCTAGTCAATTAGACAATACACCGCACAAATATCCCAACTTTGATACCTCCAATAATATTTATATATGAGAGAATCACGAATTAGGTAACGTAATGCAATAGAAACAATCAATCATGTCTATTGTATAAACTGCAAATTGAATTAGTGTATACGCACACAAAACAAATGGAGATGAAAAGGAAAACTGAAGAAATATGGTTTTGAAATTGCATAACAAAATATTAATAAAGCCTTGGTGATCGGTCTTTGCAACAAGTGTAGTCAGACCGTCAAGAATTATAAGTCATTCTCACCTCTGAAGCTTTCCATCCCCCCACTTCAAATGAGAACTGAAGGTTTTTATACTGAAAGTTTGAATAATTGCTTTCTTGTAACAATATAAATAATAAAAATATGAAAATATGAATTATATTCAAAGTTCCTTTATGTTTCGAAAACCATGGGAAGAATTTTGTATACTCTTAGACCTTTAAAACAAAACTTAATAATTTCCTCTTTAATACTAATTCTCCTTTTAATTATTTCCCCAAATCTTTAATTGCTCCATAGTTAGCTTCCTACATTAACTAAACCAAAATTATGCCAAAAATAATTACATAAAAGTCACAAGTAAAATATTGTAAACAAATTTCTTACCTCACTCTTTGAATGACTTCCTTAATGACTGTAGGTAAAATAATTCAAATAAATATATCATTTGCAACATAGTCCCTTCATGAATGATTTAAATCTTTTCTTAATTTCATCCTACCTAAACCTGTTAAATCCTTCAAATTCTAACCCAATCTATAAACTCTAAAATGTATTTCGTAGGCATGAATTCATTTTCTAAATAAGAAAAGTAAATGGTGAGAGAAATCCTCGGTAAGAAATTTTAACATCCTTTATCAAAACCATTTACAAAGATTAATAAATTTCAAAAGTAACAATATGAGATGAGAAATATGTTCATGATTTAATCTTTACCTCTCTCCAAATGAGTTTTATGTCACCTGTGTTATTGAAGTTATTCCTTATGTGCATACTTGATTAATATTTCTAAGTTATGATAAAAAAGGATTTTAATTTTAACGAGATATTGTTTAACCCAAATATATGCCTTTCGGGTGGCGAAATGTTGAAAAATGCGGCAAGAAAATCTCAATTTGATTTGCCTTAATTAAATTGAGAAAATTCAAATTTCCACATCAACACACAACTTAAATGTGGTTAACTTGTGCGACATGGTTTGTGTCACTCAATTTACTCAGTAAATTCGAGTTGGAGGAGTTAGAGTTCAATTAAGCATGTGTGATTGCTAATTTATAGCAATCAAGATTAGTTATTTCAAGTTGTTTTCAGTGAAACTAGTTCCAAGTATTGGAGGAACTAGTGGAAGGTCAGTCGTGCAGTGAAACTTTAGTTTAACTTAGTGTTCATCCAGTTAATTGATCAATCAACCCAAAATAACTAGTACATGTAGAGAATTCGAGTTCCTAGCTCTGGTGGAGATTAGCATAATAATAAAAATAATGAGGCATGATTTCCTTCTTTCATGTAGGGCTTCTCTTGCCGGGATTATGTTATTTGTTCATTAGTCCTTCTAGACACGATGTAAAGTTCACACAAGGGGAGCAAAGTTTGCTAATTTTCATAACACGAGGTTAATTTAGTTGGCCATTAAGTTATTTTTTCCAAGATTTCATATATTATTTTCTTTTAGTGTAACTTCTTTGAAAGATTGCCTCGGCGAGTAGTCACGATGTGGTTGGATTTGTGTCTGCAACCCACACCCTGAGCTTGCATCTGCTCTAGAATTCAACGATATTGTTGATGCATTTGAATCACGAGGAAGAAACCTTAGACTCATTCCATTTTTGTGTTGAAGTGTCGAACCTACCATGTATGTTTATGTTGTTGCGATGCATATGTGTTGTTTTTTGCTACCATGATCGTTCGTGTTCTTAATGTTTGTCTCATTTGCACATAATTGCTTATAGATCAGGTATCTTTTATAAAATGTTGACGGTAAGAGTCATCTAATGTGAGAAAATTCATTGATGTTGTCGTTTTTACTTTCTCACTGTGCTTTTGATGCTTTTCCAATTCCTTAAGTGACTTTAATGAATGAGGTAAATCTATATCAAGAGATGCTACTAGAGGATATATGTAAACTTAACCATCGTCATTTTTTTGTTGACTTTAGCTTTGACACGATGACACAAAGCGACCTGAATATTTATTTTCCATTGTAGATATTGCAGACACATGTGCTCTCTTTGATGACAACATATAGGAATATTCGAAGTGGGTGGGGATTACTCAGAGTACCTAAATTTGGCCTTTTGGTTTCCTTTCTCTTTCTCTGTTACACAACGAACACGGCTAGATCATTAATATCATGTGCCTTTGGAAATTTATGAATTTCCTCTTATGATAGCTGATTTTCAAATCATTTATAACAACGTTTATGAATGTGCATTTACATCAATTCCTTCTAAAACTGTAGTTGTTCATGTATATATGTCAATTTTTGATGTGTGTCTATGGATTCAGGGATAATTTCATTATACTACAGGAATACATGGCAATTGTTGCTCACCACTTATTTCGATTTCTCTGATGCATGCCCTTTTGGAATCCAGAAGGATTGATATATATTATTGTTCTTCACATGGGACCGACATAAGCTTTGTATTATTCAGCACATAAAGAGTTTGATCATGATTTTGTATTCAATAGATATCACTCGCTTCATCATGCCTCTGTTACACTGCAACCCTCAACAAGTCAACAGTATTACTTTTTTTCGCTCAATCTATTGCAAATGACTTAGAGTGGATTTGGGTATTTTAGATTCTATAAGTTGGAAGTCAGTGCCATGGATCCCTAAAATCCTCATTTTATTTTAATCTTTATTAATAAATTTTGAAAAACAAATGCAATGCTTTAATCTCCACCAGATTCAATTATTTAAAATTATAAATTGTAAATGAAGGATTTTGACGAAATGCCAATGCTAAGGTGCTTGCAAATGAAAAATTGTAAATGGAGGATGTTCAAGAAATACCAAGGTTGAAGTGTTTACAAGACGAAAATTTTAACCCAGTGAAAGATATGGTTGAAGTAGGTCGTAAGCTAACTTGATTGAAGCATGTCAGGAGCTTACATGTTTTCATGAAACCGAGGTGGTAACCTATCAGGCACAAGAAGAGAACCTCCGAGAATGGTGAACATGGGATTAGGTTGATTTCAACTTCAGTCATTTAAGTTTTTTCATATTTATTTACTCATTAAGAGTTGCTCTCACTAGATGGACAAAATGGGAAAAACAATGACTAAATTAAGATATTACTACAACAAATTTCAAATAGGAAGATATGAAATTATCCAAATGAGAGTAAGGTATATCAAATAATAATTTCTTATTAATAAAACTAGGTACATGTTAAGCATAAAAAAAAGTTGTTGATGTTCTTTACATAGAACTTTTATCTTTTACTTTGCTTTGGATTATCATTACACCAAAGATATTATTATTGTTGGCTGACTTCATAGAAAAAATTTACTATCATTTGCACATCATGATAATTCATACTTATTTTTCTTTTAAGTTGTTGGTCATCTTTCTAAATTCTTTTATTGCGTCAGAAAGCGTCAGTTGACGGGTAAATCTATTTGTTTCTCCATTTATACACCACTTCATTTTTGTAGTGTCATTGTTTCTCGTTAATGGTGTTCATATTTTTCATGGGTTGGCACTTCCTTAGATTTTTAGTAGTTATTATAGTATAATAGTGTCTCTTTAACGACACTGATTGCTTGTATATAAATTTGTTGACATATTTAATATTCTAGTATCACATCTCCTTGGTTGTGACAAGTAAGAGAGGGAGGATATGATGTTTAATACAATCTCTAGTTAAAAGGTTGGTTTGAATGGTCTATAATTGTAAGTTCCATTTTTATATGATTTTAAATGAAAAGAAGGAATATCAAAAAATTAGTGATCGTTATTATAAGAAAAGTAGAATAAAATACATGGAGATTCTAAACTATTTTGCATTGATTACATTTATGTTATTCATATTTTTCATCAATTAACATTGAACTATTTTATTTCTATTCAACTTTTTTTCATGTAATTGTTGAATTATACTTCTAAATAATATTTTGTATAAATTTAAAACAATGACATTGAATTATTACCAACTCTAAATCATTGGATTAGCTTCAGCAGTACAAAGGTGTGGGTTCATTACATTGGTGACAACTTTCTCCATTATTTAACCTAGGCAAAGGTAGAGGCATATTTATGGTTATACATGTTCAGTCTACAAGCTCTTTTAGGTCCTCAATATGAATGGATTTTTATTTATGCTGAGAACGTTAATTGTGTTGTTATTACAGATTTTAGAAGCTATGTTTTTTACGTAAGAAACTAAATTTGCATCCTTTGAGAGAGGTTCGCAAAATGGGCCATTTAAAGGGATATCCAAATATCTCTAAGAAAGCATACAACAACATGCGATAGTACAATTTTTTTGAACTCGACCACCTATAAAGAATCCAACAACAAAATGAAACAGTTCTAGTGGAACCTCTAGCATTTTTACATAGTTGCTAAAAGTAGTTATTTTCTAGACCTCTGTCAGAGCAGGATTATATTCATTATGCTTCTCAAAATTTTTGGGTATTTTAGGTTCTCACATTAACATTCAGAATAAAAATAATACGAAAAATATTGCATCCACAAGGAAACACATAAAAATAATTACTTCATTAGGAAACTCTCTAGCAACACACTGTCTATCTCGCAAATAGATTTCATTTGAATTGGAGGCTACATCACCTAACAACCCTTCAAGGTAAGTGAATCTGACTTGCACTCTAATTCCTTTATGTAGTGTATTCATCTACGACCTTTATGCACTCTATTCCTTTTGGTACTATATATAGATTTTATGCTACAGAAGAAGGATGTTGTAGAATATCCTAATAGCTATTCCTTTTTACAGTTTTGGATTGGTTGCACATTTTTCAAGGTAGTCCATCTTAGGTTCCACCATATTCAATTATTTACACGAAGGACACTGAGGTACAAAGGAAGGATCTTAGTAAAAATAATAAACAACCAATCAAATGATTAACATAGTCTAAAATTGTTCATTGTTTTTTCATGAGTAACATTCAAAAGTTTTAGCTCTTTATTTTATTGTAATTGAAGTTAGGAAATTTTTGATGATTTGTAATATTAATCTGAAAGATTAAACCCTAAAAACTGAAACATATACCAAAAACCTATAAAAATTGAATTACATTACAATAATATTAATCTAAATGATGAAACTAAATTGAGGATATTATTTTGTAAGCACTTGTGTCTGAAATACAACTGAGTTGACTTCAAAAACCATGGATAAAGAATAAACATTTGCAACCAATATCAATCCATCAAAAATCACCCATTCAACATGTTGCATATAATCACTCTCCTAGGGAGTTTGTTGAACAATTCTAATTCCAGGGTATTGCTCACAAAATAAATTAATTTTTTTGCTTCACATTTCAAGATGAGATTTAACTTTACTACACTTTTCAAGTGTTGGGACAAATTCATCGATGGAGGAACATGATGCTCATGAACAAATTTTCTATCTTAAGGTTCAAGGGACAAATTTATCTCAACTTCTCCAGGCCTTTATTTTATGAGTCAACAACATCTTCAAGAGGATCCTCTAGCTCAACTAGCTCATTCCTCACCTCATGGTCTTCACTGTCTTCCCTAATTCAATCTCCATTTTATTCAATCGATTCAACATCCATTGGAATTCCACTTTTGGAACACTCCCTTGAGTTTCATATCCCTCAAAATCAGTTCCAACATGGTCCACTTCTTTCTCGGAATTATTTACAAATATTATTTTTATCCTTTTGTACGTATCAAACTTCTCTACAACAGGTGATGACAAAGTTGAAACTTGTAACAAAAAACAACAATTATTTGAAGAAGACAAGGGAAACAAACCCGTTTTGTAATGTTCCAATATTTACGGAATTGAGAAGCATTTGAGCCACATTCATGGTTTCTTCTATCTTCGATGCAATCACCAGTCTAATTTGCATAATCAATAGTCAAAAACAATGTTTTTTACTTGAGATGAACCTGGAAACCACTTTTATTATTTGTCACTCAAACTTCTAGTTTTTTATTATATTGCAATTGAAGTTGGTTGTGTTATTCATATTGGTAATCCAAGTTCTATAGATTAAAATAAATGAGAGCAGTTGATAGCCTTTTTCTTGTAGACTAAATACTCTTTTGCTCTGATTAAATTGATCTCGCAAATATTTTAAGTGGACACTCCACCAATTATCAATATTGTATCATAATAATCTACTAGGCTCAAATCAACCATGTGTTGTGAAATTACATGAAGTTTTTTAAGCAACAAAACTTAACCCAACTTATTATGAAAACTTTTACGGGGTATGGTAGATCCATTGTTTCCTTTATGTAAGAGTAACATTTCTCATGGTTCATCCAATCCTAAGATTGTACTATTATTTCTTTGTTGTGAAAGTATTGGACCTGGGCATTCAACCAACTCAATATCATGTTATACTACACAGTCAAGACTCTTTGCTGACTAGCAGGCATGTTGTAACCATATCTACCTTCCTATTCTTTGAACCCGTGTAGGATTTTCATAAAGAAACATGTAAAGTAAAACTTATTCAGTTGTAATTGATTGTGTAGTGCATGCGAAAAACAGAGAGACATGGTGTGACAAAGTAATCCTTGTTGAATCATCACATGGATACCTATGAGATTTTTTCCACAATAGTAAATCTATCCTAAAAGTGATTAACAACCAATCAAACATTTAGTAGAGTCTGAAACCCTTCATTGATTTTTCATGAGTAACATTTAAAAGTTTCAGCGCTTTATTTTATTGTAATTGAAGTTAGGAGAGTTTTGATGATTTTTCGTTCAAACTACTAGCTTTTTATTGTATTGCAGTTAAAGTTCATTGTGTTATTCATATTAGTAATCCATATTTGGCGTCCTTAAAAATCACAAGGAACTTTCATATGGCTTTGCACAAGTCAATCTATATTTCCTTGTTTGACAAACTTTTGTTCCTCATAGATATGCCCACCCTGATGTGGGCATTTCCAAGCATTAAAACTTACATATAATAAAACTGCAAAGCAACTCCATGGGATTGACTCCTTTGTATTAACTAAGATGGATCCCCATGCATCATGGCGCAAGCACATAACTTTTCCAAAGAATGTGGATTGAACAATGTGAAGCAAAAATTAAAAATTATTTGCTTCAAGCAGAGAAGGTACCAAAATGCACATGTAGAGTTATGTTTTTATTTTTATTTATTTTCATGTATCAGGCATTTTGTTCGAGTAACTTAACAGTAATTATGAAATGTATGTATGACACAAATCCTTCTCATCCATTGTACATTGACATGCAATAATGCATAAATCAACACATTCATAATCAAATTATGTGCAGGTAGAATGTAAAAGACTCCAAATTTTTGATCAAGTGAAATAGTTCAATATTGAAAAATGGTCAGAAATAACTATGAGAGGATAAATAAATATGCACCAAACCTTCTCAAATTAATTCCTTACAACTTTTCCTTTGCAACATCGGGTGCAATTGCTAGTTATAATTACTATTAAATTTAAACAAGCTACAACAATGCCAACAAAACTAGAGTGGACAGTTGTTTAACCTTCCATTTAATCCAAAGTTCCATTAAGCAAATGCATTAAATTAAGTTTAAAGACTCCTATAAAAACCATCTCATTTAATTTGGTTTTAAATTTCCTACTTTAAAACCACCCTATGCTAACTAAATTTCCTACCTCGGGACCACCTTATACAATTACTATAATTAGAGTGTTTTTTTTTGCATTTTGATATGCCTAGAGCTTTCATTAGAGTCATGGGTAGAACAATGTTGAGCATGCCACATAGTCAGGTGGAGTTTATGTTTGGAATTTTGATGTGACAAGGAAGATATGCAGAACTTGGGGTTGGGAACTTGTCATATTAACATTATCATCACATTACTAAATAGGGCATACACATATAAGGTATACACATAATTTTAACTATTTCATTATTATATTACATTATTGTATATTTGTATAATAATAATAAAAAGTATATTACCAAAATTAATATTTTCCTTTCATTTTGTTAATATGAAACATTCATATGCATCATTGTATCAACTAACATGATGTCATGAAAATTAGTATTTACATGGAAATACATTGATGTAATAAGATGATGTTGCATGTTGATCAATCTTTAATTCTATTTTTTTCAATAATTATATAATATATCTATATATACAAACTAACTAACACAACAACACAACAAAAGAAGAAAACATTATATTTTAATTTTTAATATATATACATAAATATTATATATTTGATTAAAAAAACACTAAATTTTAAATATTAAACCTACTTTTCATAAAAATATAGTGTGGACTCTTAAGTAACACTTTTTTTTTTATGTAAAACATTAAGTTGCATCAACATTTATGACAAATATATAATATTTAAAATTTGCCCGAGACAAACATAAGTTTTGAGATAACATTATAATAATTCATAAATATAAGACCTTTCATATGTATATTAAAGCACTTAAATTATGAACTTAATTGTAAGACACCATAATTACCATTGTGGACAGACATTGTCTGTTATATGTAAAAGTGATTTGATTGATTTAAAAGGCACATGATGATAGGCTAAAATCAATGAAATCATGTCATGGTGAACATTGATATCAAATAAACAATATGTGCAAAGAATGTTGTCTCGGTCTTTCGTATATACTGGGGAGTGGGGAAGTACAGACATTAAAACACTCATTGCTAGTCCTCATCAGTATATGTTAAGGGAGTACAAGTATTAAAACGCAAGTTGCAAGTACCTTGACATTTATCTATGGATTTGTACGCTTGAATTATCTATCTGCAGACAGTCATTACCCTACTCTAGGAAATATAGTGAAGTACAATCATTACACAATAAGAGGGTAAAAATGTGAACCAATAAAATTTAAAATAAATTAATTAAAACATTATTAATAAATAACAAAAAACGTTAAACTTTGGAGAGGGTTGCAATTTTTTTAGTCAAAATAAATTAATAGATAATCAAAGAAAAAATTGAACACAATATATCCTGCGTGGAGCAGGTATAGTAATAGCTAACAACCAAGCATAATCAACATTGTTCCACCTCTTCATTATATACATACTCAAAGAAACATCATAACAACTTTCAACCCATTATTACAAACATTTACAACAAGTCAACATAACAAAATCATGAAACACTAAATAATAATTTCATTTCGTTAATAGAAAGGTAGGTACATTTATTTGGTTCTTTTAAGTTTACTAGCAACTAAAGAACAGAGAGTCACTCTCCACCCAACCATAGGCACAGGTACACTGCAGATTTCTTACAATTAGCCACCCTTGAGATAGTATGATACCTTAAGGGAAACTTCTCTTAGGAATTTACAAAATTCAAAATCAAGGCAGACCACATGAAAGGCGCTCTACTTCATGTAAGAATAGATTTTATAGACTTTATCAAATTATATGTTTTTTTTTAAAAAAACATATAATTTGATAAAGTCTATAAAATCTATTCTTACATGAAGTATAATATATATATATATATATATATATATATATATATAATATATATATATATATATAAACTTGCAACACTATATGAGTGGAAGATCACTAAAATGCTAGCATTTTTCCTATACAACTACCTCGCAACATATAAACTACTTTAAGATTAATCTTTCTTGGTAAAATTTAAAAGGCTTGGTAGTCTTACTCTACCCATTACAAAATAACTACATGTAGTATAAAATGTCATGTATTTATCAATTTTATGTATATATGTTTTTTACTATAATACTTGCATTATTATAAAATTGTAAAACATAATGCATTAACTCTTATAAATGTTTTTGTTCACACTAAAACATATAAATTTGATAAGGCAAAGCATAAATTTAATAATAAAATTTAACAAACTAAATTGTTAATTTATTATTTTTCTTTATTTACAAATTTTATTAGGATATTATTATTCTCTAAGACTTTTATGAATACTTACCATTACATTAAAATATAAAAGGTAGGTATAAGTAAATTGGTTCCTAATTAGCCTTGAGGGTTAGCTCAATTGGTCAAGGTCTCGTTGCTAAAGCACCTTGCCATTGGGAGGTCACAGGTTCAATTCTCATCGACATCCTCGGGGCTAGGCTCCAATTAGTTTGGTCAATGGTGTGGTCCCTTCAGGTGGACCTACACTAATTTTCCATGAAAAAAATAAAAAATAAATCGGTTCCTAATTTCATTTGTTTAAATTTTGATTTTGCTTATTTAAATTGATTTAGAGATTTCATTATATTTAAAAGTTGTAGTTTTAGGTTGAATACATTATTTTTATATAGCAGAATCGCTAACTAGAAGGCCTAATTTCGACACCGCCCGAGATCGAGCCTGGTTGTTGCCTTATATTAGGTTGAATACTTACCATTACATTAAAATGTAAAGAGGTAGCTATAAGTAACTTGGTTCCTAATTTCACTTGTTTAAATTTTGATGTTACTTATTTAAATTGATTTAGAGATTTCATTATATTTAAAAATTGTACTTTCAAATTGGTGAAGTTATTGTTTTTAATTGCATATATTTGTATAGGTGGATTATTTCCATTTTTATGTCAGAAAATGTGTTAAAAAAAAAACAATTTGAATGCCCTTTATCCCAAGTCCATTTTTTATGATATTTCTTCTAAGTGGTTATTTTGTATAATGTTTTTTTTGCAAGTGAATCATTTGTTGGATTGTTGTTTAGTGGCTAAGATGAATTGTTTTTTTTTGCTAATGCAAGAGTCGGACCTTCTATTCATTAATTACAAAATAAAGTACAGAGAGTGGTACAAAATTCGCAGACTCTGAGAAAAAAGGAAAACTACAAAACAGCTTTACATTGTCCCAAACTAAACAAATAACGAACCTCCAAAGCAGGAAAAAAGAAAAAGGAGTAGGGCCGAGAATAACCCCTAAAAAAGCATCAGACGGCCCAAACCACATCAATGGATCGCAGAATGGGGAGACCAAAGGGCAAGGCCTTTACAAATAGCAATATACGATAACGATCAGATCGCATCGCAATATCGCATTGGCGAAAGCCAAGGAGCGGAGCCTGTAAACCTTCAAATGTGCGATGCGATGATGCGGACCCAAACCACATCGGTGGATCACAGAAAGGGGAGACCAAAGGGCAAGGCCTTTACAATAAGCAATGAGCAAATGCGATCAGATCGCATCGGCGGAAACCAAGGGGCGGAGCCTTTACACCTTCAAAAGTGCGATGCGATGAAGCGGACCCGACGGTATTCAAAATATCTTTTGATAATATTTGAGGCCCGTCCTCTAAAAAACACGGCCGTGGGGCATGACCACACAATCAAACGGTTATAGACCCATGCCGCAGGAGAAAACCACCCACCAAAAGATGATCAATCCGCACCATTGAAACACCTTAAAGAGATCCGACGGAGGAGCAGGATATCGCACCTACCAACTTACACGGAAGTTAGCATGCGATAACGGTGGTAAACCTCCCGACCCCAACTCCACGTGGCACCACCTAAGTGGGATCACTCCCAAAAAGCAAAAACCACTTACCACTTGAGCGAGCCGTGATCAACGGAAAACCACCCAAGTTGCAGAAAGAAAGATCGAGAAAAAGAAACATTAGTTTCACGGTTAACAAGAATCCTCTGCTCCTCGACGAATATCGCGACAACCCTTCAAGATCCGAAGTGTTAAGCAAACCACTCCTCCCTATCGGTGTCCCTAGAAGCAACATTTATCCTAGTCAAAACAACTGTAATCCCCGTGCATCCCTTGAACCGAGAAACCCCGGTTATCTTGTCCGAACCAAAATCAAAAAACCCCATTGTGAGCATGCCTTTGAGCCAACCCCTGCTGGTTGACCATACTTGTCTCCATTACTCTCTTAAGGAACATTATATTGTCTTCATTGGCTTGGTTTTGACAGTCCATTTTTAGCCTGTTGTTAGGGAAATCACACCATTTCATCACTGCCCTGTTGTCTGTGCAGACAACTCCTTGATTAGCTAGCAAATCCACAAGCTTGTTGGCCTTTCTTCTCACATGTGCAAATCTGACTGTTCTCAGGCTCTGTAGATGAATATGAATCCATTGGAATACTTGAATAAGCCTCCAATTTGAAGAGGCTTTTTCTGGTCTTGTTCGCCAGCTTATTGTTCTTACAGAGTTGATGACAATTTCAGAGTCCGCTTCAATGATTGTGTTTTGCCGATTTTCCTGAACCAGGAACTCAAGATTTGCTCCATGGCCATTAACTCTGCCATGTTGTTGGTATTTTTTCCTAAGTTTCCATAAAAGATGAAAAGAATATCTCCCTTGTCGTCTCTTAACACCCCTCCATGGCCTGCCTTGCCCGGATTACCTTTGGAGGCCCCATCGATGTTGAATTTGAGAAAGCCCTTAGGGGGAGGATGCCAGAATTCAAGTTCCGGGTCCCCCACTAACCCATTCCTAATAGAGCCCTAAGGAAGCAGTCCCTGCAAATCTAGCTTGCAGAGAATCCTCCAGTCTGTAGCCGAAGGAGGGTTCGAGGGAAGATTTTTGATGTTGATACTAACCATTTCCTTAATCTGTTTTAGGATTCTATCAAATATGTTATGGGAAGAATTCTTAACATTCTTGAATATCCCGTTGTTCCTTTCTTTCCAAACATTCCAGATTATGAAACTTGGTGTAAGATCCCAAGCAGAACCAAGAACTTCATTATCCGAAAAGTTATTTCTCCATTTGGTTAGGGTGTTGAAAAGGATTCCCATATCTCTGCCAGATTGTTGGAAGATGACTACAAAAGAATCCCATAATCTGGACGTGAAAGAGCAAGTGTTGAGAAGATGCTCGATGGTCTCCTCTTGGGCCTCACAGAGCTGGCATCTAGAAGGCCCTAGGAATTCCCTTTTCCTAATATTATACCAGGTCAGGATTTTCCTTTGAAGAACCAGCCACAAAAAGAGTTTAATTTTCATCCAACCTGAATGTTTCCAAAGGTTTTGCCATAGCCTATTAGGAGCATGGGGATCGAGCTCAAGGAGAATGAGTTTAGCCTCTTTAAGATTGAAGCTCCCTTCACTGTTTCTGCCCCATCTCAGTTGTTCATGCCCCCTAGAAACCAGAATTTTCCTTTGCTTCAACATTTTCATCAGTCTTTCAGCTTTGGTTAAAAGATGTCTGTCCTCTCGGAGGTCTAAATTTCGCCAATTTCTCCACTTCCTCGCACTGTTGGTTTGATCCCAAAAATCCCTAACTTGGGTGAGCTCCTTGGCATCAGTCTCTGCCTTGAGGTCCTTCAAGTCCTCCTGTAAGAGAATAGGTTCTTGGTGCTATCTATCCTCCCAAAATAAGGCCAAATCTCCCTCTCTAATTTCCCAAAAGCTATGGTCTTGAATCAATCTTTTGTTATCCCTAGCTGTGTTCCAAATATGAGAACCCCTTATATTCCCATCCATCCATATGCGTTCATTAACAGTCGAAGTACTTGCATATTTTTCTTTCCAAGTAATGGCCCATTGTGCTTCTGGTTCCTTTATCCATCTCCACCAAAGTTTAGTCCCTAGAACCTTACAAAGAATCTCTTGATCATCTAATCCAAGACCCCCGTGGTTTTTGGGTTTGCAAATTTTGTCCTAGGCAACTAAGGCCCATTTCTTCTTATCTTCCCCCTTGCCCCAAAGGAAGTCTTTTGTATGTTTCTCATTTGATTCAGGATACCTTTGGGAGCAGGGATGGCCGAAAGCATAAAGATTGGAATTGATTGAAGCACAACCTTTGTGAGGACCAATCTACCAGCCAAATTTAAGAATCTTATAGTCCATTTCTTGGTTTTGTCATGCAGCTTACTGATAACCGGTTCCCAAATAATTTTGTGGAGTGGTTTAGCAATTAAAGGCATCCCCAGATATTTCGAGGGGAGAGAGTCTCTTTGGAAACCCAGAATTCTGGAAATGTTCCTCTGAATAGCAATATGAGTATTAAATAAAAAGATCCTACATTTTGAAAGATTAACTTCCAAGCTAGAGGCCTTGACAAAGTCCTTAAGGATATGTTTGTACGCAAGAGCTTCTTTGACAGTTGGTATTCCTTGCAGCATGGTGTCATCGACAAATTGTTGATGGGTTAAGGCTTGACCATTGTCAGAGAGTTGTATACCCCTGACCTTACCAACATCATTAGCATCCTTTATGGCACTGCCTAGACCTTCCATCATTATAATGAAGAGAAAGGGAGAAAGGGGATCACCCTGCCTGAGGCCTCTAGACGGGGTAAAAGTCTCCGAGGGAGAGCCATTGACAAGAATTTAAAAACTAGAAGAAGTGATCAAAGCCAGGATCCATCTTACCCAATTGTGATCAAACCCAAAAGCTATAAGAACCTTCCTGATATAGTTCCAATTCAGTTTATCATAAGCTTTGGCTATATCAAGTTGCACGATCATACCAGCTTTTTTCTTACTGGTCAGCGTGTGCACCACTTCATGTGCCTGGATGATATTATTAAGAATTTGTCTTCCTTCCACATATCTTGATTGTTCCCCCGAAATTAATGCAGGTAAGAGGGGTTTGAGCTTGTTTGCTACCACCTTTGATATTATTTTGTAAACCACGGTGCATAGAGCTATCGGCCTGAATATATCTGGGGTTTGAGCCTACTCCTGTTTAGGGATCAAGGCTATGAAAGAGGAATTCATAGCTTTCAAAATGGTTCTAAGCTTCCTAGATTCTTCCACTACCTGCAGAATATCCTGTTTGACGATATTCCAACAAGCTTTAAAGAAATCGACATTGAAACCATCTGGGCCTGGCGCCTTACCATTCTGCATTTCTTTGAGAACCCCACTAACCTCCTCTTCCATCACAGACCTATAAAGGTTAACATTGTCCTCTCTAAAGACTATCCTGGGAATGTTCTTGGTGATTTTTTGGATATAGAGTTCCCTGTCATAACAAGTTTCCTGAGCTATGTTTCTGAAGTGCTGGAGTAACACTGCCTCTATTTCTTCATGAGAATTGAGATTGTTTCCTCTTTCATCCTTAATCAGAGCAATTATATTATGTGCTCGATTAGCCAAGGTGGATTTGTGAAAAAATCTGGTATTGCGTTCACCTTCTTTTAGCCATTGGATTCTAGGTTTTGTTTCCAGAAAATTTCCTCTTGACTACATAAATTCTCCCATTGCTGTTGATATCTAGTGGTTTGATCCTGTCGAACTTTGTCATGGCATTCTTTAATAAGGCCTTGGTTAAGTTCCTGCAGTTTATTTTCAATCATCTTTTTATCTTCAAAGATATTGCCGAATTCAGTCTTGTTCCAGTCCTAGAGTTGTAGCTTGATATGTTTTAATCTTTTCTGAAGGATAAACATTTTGGAACCCTGAATATTTAAATCCTCTGCCCACCACTTGGTTACATTGCTGATGAAATCTGGGTGGAGAGCTAGATATTTTCAAATCTAAAAGGTTTATTCTCAGGTTTACCAATGCCCTGCACCTCCATTTGTATCGGCCAATGATCAGAACCCCCAAAGGGTAGCACTCCAGCTACCATTTCCTTGTCATTGAGCATAAGATCTTCTGATATCATGAATTTGTCTAACTTGGCGGCTACTTGAGACTCTCCTCCTCTTTTATTGTTCCATGTGAAGATGCCATTGTGCATTTCAATGTCCACCAGCTTCATTCCATCAATAAAGGTTTGAAAAGCTACAGAGTCTCTGCCTAGAACTCTGGTTCCCCCTTTTTTTTCGTGAGTGACTTAATCATGTTGAAATCACCCCCAAGATCCAGGGTACTCTTGCATGTCTGTTTCTTAGAGTCTCCAGAGAATTAAGAAGCCTTAGTTTAGCCTCCATTCTCTGTGGGCCATAGACATTTGTAACCAGATAGATTTCCTTAACTCCTACTGGTTGAAAAACTGCAGATAAATAATCTCGCGATGCCTCCGCATCTATTAAGTACATCTTTTATGGATTCCACAGAGTGAGAATACCTCCTGCTGTATTCTCTGCCTTGACTTACAGAAACTCAAATTTATTCAGCCATTTACTATGCATATCTCTTATCTTCTGAATGGAACACTTGGTCTCCTGTATGAAAATCACATCCGGAGATGCTTGTTTCATTCTATTACTCAGTAACCTTTGTTTTCTTCTACTACCTAGACCTTTGATATTCCAAGAAGTGAACTTCATAATTAAAGATTAGTAAAGGAGCAACTGGATAGGTCTTTCATCTTACCTGAGTTTATCATTAGCTTTCCGCATTCCATCAACAGCTCATTCTGCTTTTTTCTACCCCTCTTCTTTCCTGGGATTCTGGGTGCTAGTCCTGCCAAATTTTTCATCGTCTTCACTCCTTCGTTGCCTTGTCTTTCTTTGTGATTGAGTCTCTTCAATCCTTTAGTTTGGGTCCTCCCTAAAAACAATTGTTGAACCCTGTTGAATTCCTCTGCAGGTAATGAGTCTAGCCCTTCCTTGGTTCCTTGATCCAAAAAACTTATTAAATCTAGGTTTTCTTTCTCAAGGATTTCCTGGAGATCCTGGTCCTCCATATCTGTCTCACTTTGGGTCATGTCAATATCCATCACATGTTCAACGTTGCTCATCATAAGTTATTTCATATTGTTATTCTCTTGTATTTGCTCCTTTTCTTTTTCTTTCTCTTCCTCCATTGTGTTACCTGCTTCTGCTTTATCAGTATCTGTAGTATCTGTGTCTACTTCGAGGGTTTGGAACCTGTTTTGGTTAACATGCTGCTCTTTGGCTTTGCTTGTTCTTAGTCCTCTTTTGCTCCCTTTTCCTCTGTGTACCACCTTGAAGAAGCTTTCTGGATCCTTCATTATATTAGCTTTACTTTTCTCCTCTATCTTATTGAGGGGGCAGTCTCTGACCAGATGTCCATGCTCGTGACATTTGCGACATCTGAAAGGAATGTGTTCGTAATCTATTGTTTGTGTCCATTCCTCATCAAACACTTCCAGAATAACCTCATCCGGCAGCACTCCATAGAGATCCATCTCCACACATATTCTAGCGAAGGAGGTATACTTTCTCCTTCTAGTGGCCTCAGAAACTTTGACTAAATGCCCTAACTTGTTTCCTATGGCTGATAGAGATTCTGTTTGCCAGTAATCAAGGGGTAAAGAGTAGAGTCTTACCCAGACTAGGACTGAGGTAAAAGTTTCGCGTTCCGGAACAAAGTTCATGATCCACAGCCTCATATAGAGGCTTGCAGCAGCAAAGAAGTAAGGGCCTCCTTCAAACACTTTGTCTTTGTCTTCAATATTAGCAAAAACTACAGCGAAAAAACCCTTGGATCCAAGATGAAGGTCAATGTTGCCTTTTGGTTTCCAGTGGTATTTAATCCACATTTGTAAAGCCTTTTGAGTGGGCCACAGCCCCATGAATTTACAAATGATTGCATATGTTTAGAAATTTCTTCATAAAGACTTTCTTCATCTATAGCATCCATGAAATCATCATCTTCAAAAGCCATTAAAAGTCTATAATTATTACCTCATTCATCTTCATCACTATTTGAGAGTCCATCACTGTCTTCATGGGTGTATTAGCTTTTCTGACTTACATTCTGTTTCTTGTTCCATCTAATAGGTTCCTTACCTTTGTCAAGCTTATCTTTATGAGGACACTTGGCAGCATAGTGACCGACTCTTCCACAAGCAAAGCATTTGAAAGGTAACTTACCTTTGAATCTTCCAGCACCCCGTTGAAGGTTCTTGACAAAGTTTGATTCTTCATCTTCTTCTAACATATGTCCTGAATCATAGTAATCTCCTTTGCTTGAAGCCTTAAAAGCAGCTTCTCTCCTGTCTGATGGTCCTCCTTTCCTCATTTCGTAAGTAGTTAGAATCCCGTGCAGCTGTGACATGGTAAGTTGTTGTACATTCTATTTTTCTTCTATTGCAGAAACCTTTGATTCAAACTTAGAAGACAAAGATCTTAGAACCTTTTCAACCACAACAGCGTCTTTTATTTCTTCACCCAAGTTTTTCATACAATTTACAATCTCATCTATAGGTAGGAAATAGTTAGCCACACTTTCATCATTGTGCATTCTGAGATTTTCATACTGAATTTTGAGGGTTTGAAGTTTTGCTCGTTTTACCTGTTCATCTCCTTCATAGCTCAGAACGATCTTGTCCCATATTTCTTTTGCAGTTTTATACTACATAACCTTGACGAATTCCGATTGAGATAGACATCCTAATAGAGTATTGACAGCCTTTGCATTAGTTTCATACTGCTTCTTACCAGTTGGATCTGTAGGAGTTGCTGATGGAAAAGTGTACCATGTATCTATGATATCCCAGACTTCTGTACCAAGAGATTGAAGATACGCTGTGACTCTTACCTTCCAATAGATGAAGTTGGTCCCATCAAAAATTGGTGGCCTGATTGATGCTTCTCTCTCGTAGTTGCTCATGATGATAGATCTTCCTTCAAGCGATCAAGCTTCTTCTGAAGGACCGGCTCCGATACCAATTGTTGGAAATAATACTGAGAGGGGGGGGGTGAATCAGTATTATCTAGTCAATTATTTTCTTTTTCAAACCCAGAACATATACGCTACTTCAGTTAGAGAAAATCGCGTATATACGCAACTACAGATAAGGAAACCCGCGTATACCATGCAGACTTATAATTTAATATATTCTACAGATGTTGATCATTAATCTGTGCATCAGAATCATATAAACAGTAACCAGGAACAGTAAAATAGAGCAGAAGATAATCACACACAAGAACACAAGATATAAGGTGGAAACCCAATGTGGGTGAAAACCACCTGCTGCAATTCGTCTCTATCTTCTTTTAATTAGAAACTTCTTTTTACAATGTTTCTGTACTGGTGCAGTCCTTTACCAGTACATAGGCTGCTACCTGCAAAGAGCTACAACCCTCTCTCGTTCTCCAGTTTTTCCTGGAAGGGAGCTACAACCCCCTTAGCTCTTGTACTAGCTGGGATACTAGTACGCAGGTTACTACCTGCGAAAGGCTACAACCTTCTCTTTGCTTCCAGGGACCACGTTTCATAAATTTTCAGACTAGATCCATGAACATCAAACAATCTCCTTTTCACCAATTAACATGAATCAAATAGACACTTTTCTGACAGTTGTACCCAGAACACAGTAACATTAACCACACACCAAATTCTAAACCCAGAACACTGCAGCAATAAACAGAAGCAGCTAGAACACAATTTAAGAGACGTACACTACTTTTATAACCAGAAACATGCGTGCATACACTTCTGTGTTTTGACTAACCTGCGTATACGATGTTTTTAGTCACAGAACCAGCGTGTATACGCGCCTTCGCTTCACTGAACTTGCGTATAGATCTATAAAGGATAATTCACTCTTCCAAACATTCAGACATTTGTTAACCCAGATTACCAGATTTATAGATCAAGCATGCGCCACATATAACAGATCAAAATCATACAAAGATACTATTATTCAAGCCTTAAGATTTTGACCCTTCAATAGAACTTATCCTTCTCCTTGCGCTCAAGTTCCTCCTTCATTCAGATCCAGATCTGCACCATAACCCAATCCTCAGTATTCCAGATCTAGCACTTTATCAGATATTCAATTCATTCAGATCATCCTTTGCCAAATGATCTCCTTCCTCTTTTATAGTCTTAGGCCTTTCACAATACCACGGTCCTAAACCATAACAAATCAATACAATGGACTCAACACTTGGGATCAACACTTCTGACGAGATATCATGGCCCAAAAACCATAGGTCCAAATACCAAGGACTAAATACCATGGACCAAAAATAAGTTCTCCCACATGTACGCGCTTTTCCTTGCATGAAAGTGCGTGTATACGCATATGCGAGTTCGGAACGTCTAACCGGCGTGTATACGCGGCTTCGTCAAGGTGAACCTGCGTATATATCTTTTTCTTCTTTCTGAGTGCCTGAACTGTGATCTGTCACCAGAGTGAGTTGCCATCAAGGACAACACCTATGCCATAGCGCCAAACCTGTGCCATAATGCCAACAAATAAGGGTGGAAAAATCAAGGTCGGGTCACCTCATGTGCCATGATTGCTCCCTCCTTTACATTATATACCCAAGTGCGGGCTTTCTTTCTTCTAGTTACCCATGTGCCCCAATATGTGGCCTGGGATTACCCCTTTCATTCCCTATTCCATTCACCTCTTTATCACATGCCACCACCATTTGATAGATATACCTCGAACATACTATCCCCTCTAAAGGCAAAAACCAACTAGTAACATATTTGGCTAACCCCCTTTAGAGCTTGGAGACATTAGCACATGCCAAAGTCCACCATGGAAGGGCATGCCAATATGAAGTGTCCACCCGTTGTCCATAGTTTATAAGCTCTTTTATCTGATTACTTTAATGATCAATTGTGCTGGAGGGTTGTCCATAGTTTATAAGCTCTTTTACCTGATTACTTTAATGACCAATTGTGCTGGAGGGCTTGGGGACCATTGGATCTTATGCAAGATTGCAAATAGTGTCCATTCTAAGTTTGGTCTCCCTATACGGGGTCCTAACTCTCCAGGGAGCTATGTTGGCGTACGTGGGGTGTGTGTAGAGAGCCATGGGCCTCCACAGCAATAGACAGTATTCCATGGATCCCCACAGATGTTCAGAGATTGCTCGAGAGCCACCTTTTGGACGAGGAAGATGCACCTGGTACACCATGGCCAGTTGGCTCCATAGTTGCACCACACACTTGGTAGGTGACCCAGGACTTGTACATTGACGTGGCATCATTAATTTATCATCTGAGCCCTTACTGATGGTCTACAGGCAGCTTCGACTCACTTGGAGACCCATGAGGTTATTGGTGTGCCCCCACACCCACGAGGAGCACCACAGGTTTATTGGTTGGAGAACAAGGGACCACCCCTTGTCCATCACTTTTGAGGGTCCTATTCATCATTATGGCACTTACGGAGCTCATTAGGCCTGTTGGAGGGCCCTGTGACATACATTGTTCATCATTTGACCTCTTGAGAGGCTTATTCTTTTATTCATGAGCTAGTTTGGTGGGCTTGTCAACAAAAACTAGTTAATTTGCACATTATTTTATTTTAGGGGCTAATGTAGGCCCAATAAGGTAATTCGAACTCGTAATGAGTGTAAAAATAGGAGTCACATGAATTCATTTTGTATCATCACTTGGATTGGATCATTCTCTCTCTTGAGAACTTTGCATTTCCTTCATGGAGGACGAATTGGAGCATGGATAAATTTTGATGTTTGGATTGGATTTTCTTATCTTGGAGCTTCTTTATTGGCAAACGTATTGATGGTTGGATATATTCTCTTGCATGTAAGTACGATATTGATGTTATTTTCTTTTACTTTGTCACATACATTGATCATGGGATTTTCACTATTTTAGGGCTAATTGTTGCATGCATTTACTGCTTCAATGTGGAATTATGTTTCTAAATAGCATATCTCTATGTATGGTCTCTATGTATGGGCCATGTTTTTTGAACGAATTATCCTAGAGATCAAAGTTATCTTGACAAGCAATCTTCAATAGCAAGCGAAGTATAAATGCTTTAAAGTCACTTTTCTTTTTTTTGCCTTAATGTTGGACAAAGTTGCCCTTAGGGCCTCCTTCAACTAGAAATGAGATCCTTCCTCATAATTCTTCTTGACTCCATATCCCCAAAGGAATTAGGCACTTATTTGCCATAAGGTGATCACTTTGAAAACTTGTTTCTTTACCTTTTCCCCCTCTTTTCTAGGTCTAGCCACACTAGGACACCTGGGGCATCATTTTCCCAACAAAGTAGCCATAGTAAAAGTTTTATCTCCTAGCCCATATTGTGTTGGTCCTCAAGGTCTCCTCCAAATTTGAAGGAATTCCTCTTGAAGAATCTAGGGGTAATGTAGTTAATGAGATTCTTCTTAGCATGATAACTATTTGTGAGGTATTTTATCTTTAACTTATTAGCACAATCTTTTCTTGATATCATTAGTGTGTATATTTCTTACTTCATCAAATAGCTATCAAAACAAAGAGACAAGAACACACGATGTTGGCTTTCTGCTAGGGCCAAAACCTCTCCCTCTTGGAGAGGAAAACCCACACAAAATTCTTCTTATAGAGATTCCAATTAACGAATACCAAGACCATGACCCTTGACCTACTAGGCCACTCCAAGACCAAGACACCAATCCTCTTCTTACTGTTGAGATCATCATCATCATTATTGCTTCACCGAGATCATCCTCATAGTACCACAGAAGTCCTTTGTTGCACCATTGCTTGCTTCATCATCATGTCAACGAGGTCTTTCTACTTGGATGTGAGCTGCACCAAGAACTTGATCATGACCCTGTCTTCATTTAGAACGAGACCATGATTGCTACCTCATTGAGATCTTGACTGTGTCTAGAATGTCGAGAACGTATAACTGTGAAGTCACCATCATGTCAAGATTGTGATTGTCTAGAATGTCGAGAATGTATGTGCTACAGTGGGATCTAAGTTCACCTTCATTACCGAAACTATGACAGTGATTTCATCCTTCATCGAGATCAGTATCATCAGTCTACCCCCGAGGAGGAGATTGTGATTTATGGAGATTGTAATTGCCTCGCACTGAGATTTGTGCCAAGAAGGAGAATGTTGATTTGAGGTAGCATTGGATGTGCTCTAGCCACGAAAATTGGTGGAGAGGCTAAGGCACATGAGATCTCCAATACCCAAAAAGTGTTTGGGCAGATTCTACACAGTTTGGGAGATATTAAAATAATTAATATTTTTAATGAAGTCCCTAAGTCTAAACTTAGGGAAAATAAAATATTAATGTGAAATTAATATAAAACTGTGTTTAGAATGGTCCAAAAGTCATGGATCAAACCAGATCTAATCTTAGCCGTTGATTAGGGACTTAATCTCGGTCATTGATTTGTCAACGAGAAAAGTATAAGAGGAGGCTTGAGGGTCACTTGGAAAACACACTGAGGGAGACCAGTCAGTGCAATTTTTGGAGCAGGGTTAACTGAGAAATTGAACCAGTGGTCTGGTGAACAATCAGGAGGCAGCAAGTACGGAACAGAGAGACGAGATCAGCCATTAGAGATCAGCGTTGAGGCAAGAGAGGCAGACGCAGGGCATTTCAGGCAGACGCAGCAGGAGACTGCACAGTCACTAACTAGGCCTGCATGGGTGATGCAGAGAGGCCCAGCGCTGACACAGTCAAGCAGGGGCTGACGCAGAGGGTCTGAGAGCCACGCAGAGATCAACCAGGTTGATGCTGGGATTGGGAGAAGCGCTGGAGAATTTTTCTCTCTGTGGGTAAGCAAGTTTGGCACCCTGTTGTACTGAAGAATTGCTGAATAATAAAAGCCTCCCTTGCTGCACTGGTTTTCCCACATTGGGTTTTTCCCTGGGTAAGCAAGTTTGGCACCCTGTTGTCCAAAATAACTGTGTCAATGTGTTGATTCTTGTGCACATGTTTGTTTATGTATTATGGTGTGATATCTGCAGCAGTATTTATTTTAATGTTTATTGAAGTAATTTCGTAAATAACTTATTGTGGAATAAGTAGGAAAAGTAAATTAGTTGTTGCAGCGATAGAATTTTCACATGGTATCAGAGGGAGTAATCAGAGATAGGAAGGGAAAATCAGTTATGGGTTGAGACAACGATGCAGAGGCATCCACGTCAGGGGACTCACAAATTTTCAGAGGATTGCACAAGAGAAAGAGATTTCGATTTCTCTATGTTAGCTTCCAGGCTGGAAGAAGAAGTGGCGTGTATGACTAGTGTTGCATCATCAGAAGTATGGTATATAAACAGTGGAGCCTCGTGGCACATGACGGGAATCAGGGAGTGTTTCTCAATATATCGAGAAGAGAAGATGGACTTTCAGATCACCATGGGGAACAAGGCAAAGTGTACTCCAGTAGGGAAGGGTACCATAGTCTTTAAGATAGAATCGGGAGAACGGTTTTGTGCTATAAATGTGTTGCATGTACCAGCATTGGGGATGAACTTACTTTCCGTGTCGCAACTACAAGGCAAGGGCTATGACGTCTACTTCATCAAGGAGAAGGTATATGTCAAACACCCGAGCTGGAAAAAGAAAGTACAGATCGGGATCAAAATTAACCGGTTGTATAGATTACAACTAGAATCACCAATGGCACTAATAGGCAGTCATGGAGACAAGGACTTGAACGAACTATGGCACAAAAGTATGGGTCACTTGCACCATGGAGCTTTGAGAATTCTCAGGAGCACTGTAACAGGAGTTCCGGATCTGAGTACTGAATGAGATGATGTATGCAGGGGATGTGCCCTAGGAAAATATGCCAAGGCAACATTTCTTAGGAGCAAACATAGGGCCAAAGAGTGTACTAGGATTGATACACTCAGATATCTAAGAACCTATGTCCGTCAAAGCTCTTAGTGGTGCTGATTATTTCCTTAACTTCATTGATGACCACTCAAGGAAAACTTGGATTTATCTTCTGAAAACCAAGGATGAGGTTTTCTGTCGATTCAACGAGTTCAAGGCTCTGGTGGAGAATCTGACTGGGAAGAAAATAAAAGTTTTGCGCTCAGACAATGGTGGAGAATATGTCGATAAGAACTTCACTGATTTTTGCACTAAGGAGGGCATCAAAAGAAAGTGGACAACTCCCTACAATTTGGAGCAAAATGGGGTAGCAGAAAGAAAGAACAGGACTATTGTAGAAGCAGCTAGGGCCATGATGTATTATCAGGATATGCCAAAATTCCTGTGGGCGGAAGCATGCAAGACAGCAGTCTATGTTCAAAATAGTACTCCTCATCGGGCATTGGTCAAGATTACTCCAGAGAAAGTCTTCACAGGGAAGACACTTGAAGTCAGTCATTTCAGGATATTTGGGAGTTTAGCATATTGCCGCATACCCGAAGAAAAGAGGAAGAAGCTGGATCAAACTGCGGAAAAGGGATATCTGGTGGGGTATAGCGAGAACGCTATGGCATATAGAATCTATCTTCCAGGAAGCGAGAAGGTAGTAGTATGACGAGATGTAAATTTCATGGAGGACAGGGCTTTCAGAAGATCTCGCGAGATGCCTTTGGAGGAGCAGTCGAAAGAGGAGCCGTTGGTTAAGCCTCTTCAACCAACAGAAGTAAAGAATTCTTCCTCACAAGAGGAAGATTCTCAGGATGAGGAGGAGGAGCGAATAGAAGCTGGCAGAGGCAGGAAAGTTCGTCAGATTCTGCGAGATGCATAGGACATCGGTGCGCCAAGAAACAATAAGAGGTAGCAAAAACAGCCCAATAGATATCAGGCATTAGTAGCTCAGATGGAGAGCCTGCCAGTTTCAAGGAGGCAACTCAACATCAGTTTTGGCTAGATGCGATGATAGAAGAATACAACTCCATAACGGTAAACAATGTCTGGGAGGTGGTGCCAAGGCCTCAAGACAAATCAGTGGTAGGTTCAAGATGGATCTACATGATCAAATACGTTGCAAACGGCAATGTTGAGAAATACAAGGCCAGGTTTGTGGCTAAGGGGTATGCTGAAAAAGAAGGGATTGACTATGAAGAGACCTTCGCCCTGGTAGCCAGGTATACATCTATTAGGACCGTGATATCTCTTGCAGCCCAGATGGGATGGGAGATCCATCAGATGGATATCAAAACGGTAATTCTGAATGGGGTAATAGAAGAGGAGGTATATATTGAACAACCAGAGGGCTTTGAAACTCATGAGAAGAAGTCTCATGTATGCAGATTGAAGATAGCCTTGTGTGGACTAAAACAAGCACCGAGAGCATGGTATGGTCGAATAGATAGCTACTTGCAGAAGATGGGATTTGTCAAGAGTGACATGGATCCGAATCTCTACTATCTATTTGTAGAGAACGAGCCGCTAATCTTAGTATTGTATGTGGATGATCTCTTTCTCACAGGATCATCCAGACTCATTGGGGACTGCAAGAAGAATCTAGCCATAGAATTCGACATGAAGGATTTGGGACGAATGCACTACTTCCTAGGGTTGGAATTTTGGCAGCAGAAGGGAGAAATCTTCCTTGGGCAAGGGAGGTATGCCACAAAAATCTTGAAAAGATTCAAGATGGAGGACTGTAGACCTATGGCTACGCCAATGATTACCAACTGGAAGAAGATTGATGCATCAGAAGACAAGGATGTCGATCCCACCCTATACAGGCAGCTCATAGGGTCCCTAATGTATCTGGTCAATACCAGGCCAGACATTTGCTACGTTGTAAACACCCTCAGTGAGTTCATGGTGGAACCAAAGAGGGCACACTGGGCAACAGCCAAACACGTTCTCAGGTATTTACAGGGAACAGTCGATTATGGGCTCTTGTACACTAAAGGTAAGGATATCAGTTTGAGTGGATTTACTAATGCAGATTGGGCAGGAAGTTCAGTGGATCGGAAAAGTACCTATGGGTACTATTTCAACATGGGATCAGGAATGACCTCCTAGTGCAGTAGGAAATAGAAGTCCATGGCTCTGAGCTCATCTTAGGCCAAAATATATGGCAGCAAGCACAGCTTCGTGTGAGGCCATATGGCTCAGAAAATTGTTGGTGAACCTATTCAGAAAGAATATGGAGGCAACCAGGATCATGTGCAACAATCAGAGTTGCATCAAGCTCTCTGAGAATCCAGCGTTTCATGATAGGTAGAAGCATATTGATATCTAATGTCACTTTGTCAGAGACTGTGTCCAACGAGGAGCTGTACAATTGAGCTACACTCCTACAGGAGAATAGGTGGCAGACATCCTTGCCAAGGCCTTTGGAAGGACAAAGTTTGACTACTTCAGGGAAAAGATGGGGATGGTGAAGAACCCGTTTCAGAAGCAGAAATGGGAGTGATAGCAGCACAAATGCAGAGGGAGTTGCAATGCGGATGCAGTGTTGGGAGAAAAGACCAGCAGCAGCACAGATGCAGAGGGAGTTGTATAGATGCAACAATGGCAATGGCAGAGCCATGGGCAGCAGTGCAGAGGATGATGGGCAGCAGGCCTAGCATCAGCACAGGGACTGATGCTAGATGATCAGGGTGATGCTTAGTGAGGAGTATTGCGAGAGCACAGTCCTCGCTAAGAGGGAGTGTTGATTTGAGGTAGCATCGGATGTGTTGTAGCCACGAAAATTGGTGGAGAGGCTAAGGCACATGAGATCTCCAATACCTAGAAAGGGTTTGGGCAGATTCTAAACAGTTTGAGAGATATTAAAATAATTAATATTTTTCATGAAATCACTAAGTCTAAACTTAGAGAAAATAAATATTAATGTGAATTAATATAAAATTGTGTTAGAATGGTCCAAAAGTCATGGATCAAGCCAAATCTAATCTTAGTCGTTGATTAGGGACTTAATCTTGAGCATTGATTTGTCAACAAGAAAAGCATAAGAGGAGGCTTGAGGGTCACTTGGAGAACACACTAAGGGAAACCAGTGAGTTCAATTTCTCGAGCGGGGTTAGCTGAGAAATTGAACCAGTGGTCTGGTGAGCAGTGAGGATGTAGCAAGTACAGAACAGAGAGACGAGATCAGCCACTAGAGATCAGTGCTAAGGCAGGAGAGGTAGACGCAAGGCATTTCAGGCAGACGCAAAGACAGCAAGAAACTGCGCAGTCACTAACTGGGCCTGCGTGGGTGATGCAGAGAGGCCTAGGGTTGATACAGTCAAGCAGGGGCTGATGCAGAGGGTTTGAGAGCCACGCAGAGGTCAGTCGAGCTGACGCTGGGATTGGGATAAGTGCTGGAGAATTTTTCTCTCTGTGGGTAAGCCAATTTGGCACCCAATTGTACTGAAGAATAGCTGAATAATAAAAACCTCCCTTGTTGCACTGGTTTTCCCACATTGGGTTTTTCCAGGGATTGTTGTCCAAAATAACTGTGTTAATGTGTTGATTCTTGTGCATATGTTTGTTTCAGTATTACGGTGTGATATCTGTAGCAATATTTATTTTAATGTTTATTGAAGTAATTTCATAAATAACTTATTGTAGAATAAGTAGGAAAAGTAAATCAGTTGCTGCAGTGATAGAATTTTCACAAAGAACCTGCAGTTACTTGTTGTCAATATCATTGAGATCACAGAGGTGTCTGAGATCCTGTACCCATTCGAAGTCCTGTACCTCTATCCTCATCCTAAGTTGCAGAGAAGTCCGATTTTTCTGCCTCTCTGTGGTGACTCTAGCTGTGTATATATAGTTGTGTGTCCATGTATGCAAGCTGACATGAACTAGTGAACCATTGTGACTTCATTTTTGAGCCGACATGACATTTATATATGCTTTGAGGCCAACATGACTGCCTTTTACATCATTTAGGGTGTTGCCTTCTTCAAGAGAATTGTGCTTGTCTTGGAGAGCTATTCTAGACACTAGGTAGACTTATATACATTACATATATGCTCAAGAAGAACATGACATTGACTCTTTGACATCCTAAGGCTCTCAATAGGAGCTACTAATAAATAAACCTCTTGCTCATGAAACCCATGCAGCAAGGAATAATAATAAATTCATTTTCTTGTTTACAAAAATCATAATTACAATGTCATGAAGATCAAACCTAGTTACACTTTCTTCAACAATTCTGACAATGGGATTGCGAGATATCCCAAGCCCTCGCTCTGAGATCAAACTTTGCCCTAGTGTTCCCTAGGATAGTACCTTATAGGATCAATTTGGCACCTTTAAGTGGAAATTCTTGTTTTGATCATTTCCCCTTCCTTGTTTAGGTTAAGACCATCATCGGTTGCTAAAGTCCCTCCCCTTAACCTAGGACTCAGGGATCCAAGTTTTCCAAGGATTTCAGGGATTGGGAAACTCCTCTACAAGTCATATACCCTTGACCTAGACCTTAAATCCTCACCTCCTTCTCCTCGAAAGCCTTGTACCTTGCTTAAAGAGCAAGCAAGCTCCATTCTTAATCTCCTTTTAGGGAAACGATCAACTGAGGTCACTTCACATTCATTTGTTGATCTATCCTTGATAAGTGACTTCCTATATACCGGGTCTCCTCCCATCAGCGAAAGTTTGTAAAGAGTAGGGAATCTTAGTTGAGGTGACGGTGGGCTAAGTCTCCATCGTTGCCCTTGATCTAGCAGTTGTCCCTCTAGGAGTCCCTTTAGGGCCCCCTGCTAGTTTGAGTGGTAACAGTCCATATTGATGACATGCCATTGTTTAAGGTATTTTAATTTTAAACCTGAGTTTGATTAGCACTAGCTTAACATCTAGATCGACATACAAAGCTCATCATGCCACCTTAATGACAATTAGTCGAAAGCATAAGAGGCACTAAATTGTTTCTCTATATTATTTGCTATAATTGAACCTACATATTGCCCCACTATTTATCTTAACTCATGTATAAACATTGATCATGTAGTGTTGGGTGTTGATTTTGGGTAGCTTTGGAGGTACTCCAAGCCCTAAGGTCTAGGATTTGGAGGTAAGAGCACCACAAAAGTGCTTTGTTGACTTGGAACCCAAGGTGTGGGCTTTGCACCCAAGCGTGTGGGTGTGAATCCATGAGAAGGTTTGAACATGTGATGATTTGAGTTAACAGAGGACCCTGAAAGCAACCAAGAGCAACTAAAATCACTCAAACTTGAGTTGTCTATCATGAGATATGAATTTTTGAAGTTAATGAGTGAGTTTGGTTAAAGGTCAGCTAGGTGATTAGAGGCCTTGTGACAAGTTGTCAAACCCACATGTGTGGTTTGATAGAGCCCTTCTGTTTAGTATAGATACAAGGTGATTGAGAGCTCATTTTACACCATCCAAGTGAGCAACACAAGAGCAACTCGCACTCAAGAAATCTTTGTTTGGGCCGCAAATCTAAGAGGCAGATTCCAGCGAAGATAAGAGGGCTAGATGTGTTGAAGAATGTAACTAGGTTCGGTCTTCATAATTGTACTTGAGTCATAATGAAATGTATTTATCAAAAGAAAGAAAAAGAAATTTTAATTTATATAAATTGACTTATTAAAGCATGGATTTCATGCTTGGGTCAATTGTTCTTAGGTCAAGATCTCCTTTGAAGACCTCTCGGGTTTGTCTCAAGTGTCTTTGTCCATGCCATATTGTAATGAACCCTTCCAGGGAATTATTTGTCAAGAAAGAAAAATATTTTATTGTAAAATAAGTCATTTAGGCCTCCTCCACCACGTTGGCCTCAGACAGGGTAATTCGACCTCACCAGAAGCCTATATATTGGAGCAACTCAACCTCATTTGACACACACTCTCATCAAGTTTGATTTTGTTAAAATTGGCAACTAGGGCCAAATTCCACCTTAATATAGATCATATGATGGAGATGATTATTGCATTGGATTCCTCTTTTCGAGAGGTCCAATTTCGATATAAAGATCATCTCATTCTGATAAGCAAAAATGGAATTTTGAATTTATTCTCCCTCATGCACTAATTGTCAAGGTCGACCTCAATCAAATGTAGGCTCATAAGCCCAACAGATGCGTCTCCTCACACTCATCTCATCACATATCTCTCTCTCTCCTCTCTTGATTGGTTCGTACAACTCGGAGGCAGCCTTCTCTACTTCGCACGTGTGAAAGGAGGACGAATTTCTGGGTTTGCTTGCTGGCCAAATTTCAGGAAAATGGAAAAGCATTGACCAAGGCTCCTTTGACCAGCATTCACTGCGTTTTCTTGGGCAGAATTTCGATTTTTGGAGGCCGCACTCTTTGGCATAGAAACCGAGGCGATTAGGACAGTTTGACAGGTTTGAATTCAGCGTTGAATTCAGATTTGACTGCATAATTTATAGCAGTGTTTTCTCTCTCCTTTCATTGGTTTGACTGCACTGTTTTGGGCTGACTTTGACCCTGTTGCAAGGCTGAATTTATTTGTTGTTTACCGAGCTGCTTGGAAGACATTTTGGAGTTGCTTTGACCAGTGTTGATTTTCTGGTTATGGCCAAGTTGACTGTTGTTGACTACTAATTTGACAGGACTGTTTTGGGCAAGTTAATTTGATATTTGTACTCTTTCTGTTGAACTATTGAAGAATAACAAGAAGATTTGATCAAAGGGAATCTTCACATTGGGGTTTTTCTCTGGCATCCACCACATCTTGTGTCCTCTTGTCTTGGCTTATCTTCTACACATGTTTTTATGTTCTACTGCATTTACTGTCAATGTGTTTAAGTTAATGTGATTGCTACTGGAAATAACTGGAAATTGCCATTGGGTTGATAAGGAACATTGAAGTAAATTGTACTGAAGCATAGAACATACCATTGTTATCTAAAATTAACATGGTATCAAAGCTCAAGTGAAGACAAAGCCCAAGCAAGAGTGAGGAAAAGCAATCACTAAGGGAAGTTGTTGGACAAGCACTTGGAACTAGTCCCAATGATGACTACATCTTACTTCAAATCCGAGGACAAGTTTAAAGACAAATCCGAATATCATGCATGGCAAATGTCTCTAGATCTAACATTGGTCAAAGGAAGAGTAGTGGAGCCTCCTTCAAATGCATCCGCTGGTGCACAAACAAAGTACAAGAAAGGCAAGGTTAAAGCTAAGAAAATTATTGTTCATTCTATTCACAAGCCTTTGGTTGCCTATACTTTTGATTTGGAAACATCTAAGGAGATGTATGACAATTTGGTTGGGATGTGCAAAGTAAATAATGCAAATTAAGTTCTCTTTCTCAAGAACAAGTTGAAAGACATCAAGATGGATAGAGGATAATCCATCCAATCCTGCTTCATGAGGATTACCGACATTAAGAATGATCTCCTATCTATTGGAGAAGTCATTGGTGATAGCGAGCTTACTCTTACTGCACATGGAGGCCTTACAAGAGAATGGGATGTGTTCAACACTACCATCCTCAACAATGACAGGATTCTCGGATTTGATGAATTATTGCCTAAATGCACTCAAGAAGAAATAAGGATGATGGAAAGAGACAAACCCTCAAATGGAAGCAATCATGTCGCTTTCTTCGTTCATTCTAAGAGGAAGAACAATGTTGGTTCAAGAAATCAAGGTCAAGGGTTCAAGCCAGGATTCAAAGAAGGAAGAAAAGGAAGATGCTTCAATTGTAGCAAGTTTGGCCACTTCCCTAGAGAGTGTCCTCACAAGAAGGATACTCCAAGAGATGATGACAACAATAATAACAACTACAAAGGCAATGGAAAACAAAGGAACAATAGGTTCAACAACAAAGGAAAGAGGAATGCTCCCGCTGCTCGAAATGGAAATGGTCGTCCTCCCAAGCGGTCGAGAAATTTTAGGTATGAAGAAGTTAATGTTGTAAAGCAAAAAAAAATTATCTTATTTCTGCCCTCACCACTGCCTCTCCTCTGATACATTGGATCATTGGTTGATTGATAGTGGTGCCTCAAGGCACTTCACTGGGTACAAAGAGGCTCTCTCAAACTTGATTGAAAAGAAGACGAATATGGAGATTATACTTGGGGATAATGCCACTTATCCCGTGAAAGGAATTGGGATTGTTACTCTCCACTTAAATCAATGTCAAACTCTTCATTTACAAGAAGTGCTATATTTACCTAATCTGAAAAACAAATTGGTCTCTATTTTTGCAGTGGAAGATAAAGGTTTCAACTTCAAGGTACAATTCATTGATGGGAAGGTTTGTGTTTGGCAAAGGAACCCAAGAGATGCATTCACTCTTAGATTCAGGGTTGAAGGTCTCTATCAAGTTGGAGGAAGTCTGTTGGGAGAAATGACTTGTGATACTTCTCTTCAATTCGAATTATGGCACCGGAGATTTGCTCACCTTCATTTCAAAGCCTTACTTAATGCAAGGAAGATGGTTACAGGTATGCCCAAATTCAACTTAGATCATGAAGGTGTTTGTCATGGATGTGAAGCTAGAAAACATACAAGGGGACCATTCCCCTCAAGTAATCTCAAACCACTGATATTCTTCAATTGGTCCATTATGATCTATCAGGTATGTTACTCGTGACATCTTTGGGTGGATATTTGTACTATGCAATTTTTGTGGATGACTTCTCTCGCAAAACATGGATCTATTTCTTAAAGAAAAAGGATGAAGTGTTCAAATGGTTCCACTCTTTCAAAGCCTTGGTCGAGAATCAAACAGGGAAGAAGATCAAAATATTGAGGACCGATAATGGTTTCGAATGAGTCAAATGAACTCAAAGACTATTGTAGAGAATTTGGCATTAAGGGGGAGACCACTATTGCATATACTCCTGAACTAAATGGTGTTACCGAAAGGAAGAATTGTAATATCATAGAAGCCACCAGTGCCATGCTTCATGACCAAGGTCTACCAAAGTTCTTATGGGGCAAAGTTGCCAACACCTTTGTGTGTGTTCAAAACCGATGCCCACGTCAAGCATTGGACTTCAAGACACCAGAAGAAGTTTTTACCGGTAAGAAACCTGATGTTTTTCATTTTAGAATTTTTGGTTGTCCCATATATTTTCATGTGGCGAAAGAGAAAAGAAACAAACTAGATGCATCTGGGAAGAAAGAAATGTTTGTGGGCTATAGTGAAACTTCAAAGGTATATAAAATCTATGTGCCTGGTCAAAGGGAAGTGGAATTAAGTCATGATGTCACTTTCGATAAAGATTCTGCTCTTAGAAAGATCTGAGATATTCCTACCCCTAGGAAGGACAATGATGATGTTGATGCAGAAAAGAAGGATGAACCTCCGTTTGATGAACTGATGCCCGATGTTGAAGGTCCGATGGATCCCACTGGTCCACCTCCTATTGAGCCCACTACTTCTAGAAAAAGACCTTAGTGGCTCAAAGATACTCTTGAAGATGTTGAGAAACTCATTGCACCGAGAGGGACATTTTGTGAAAGCAAGAAGCCAAATAGGTAGCAAGGGTACTTAGTTGCCATGAGTACCATTGTACAATCAAAGCCTTACACATTCAAAGAAGCCGTGAAACACCACCAAGTTTGGAAGGATGCGATGAATGAGGAGTATGAGTCGATCATGAAGAATGATGTCTGGGATGTGGTTCCTAGACCCAAGGACAAGTCAGTGGTCACTTCAAAATGGCTCTACAAGATCAAGCATGGAGATGATGGGAGTGCTGAAAAGTTTAAGGCCAAATTTATTGCTCGAGGCATCTCTCAAAAGGAAGGAGTAGACTATCATGAGATATTTGCATCAGTTTCTTGATATACCATCATTCGTTCGATCATAGCCCTTGTCGCCTCGCAAGGATGGAGCCTTCACCAGGTGGATGTCAAAACTGCCTTTTAACATGGCTCGCTTAAAGAGGAAGTCTATATGGAACAACCTGAGGGGTTCGACGTTCAAGATCACGAGACACTTGTATGTAGGTTGAAGAAATCCCTCTATGGGTTGAAACAAGCCCCTAGGGCTTGGTATGAAAGGATTGATAGCTACCTTATGAAGCTTGGATTTACAAGGAGTGATGCTAACCCGAACTTATACTTGAAAGTTGAAAAGGACAAGCCTCTCATTCTGGTCCTTTATGTGGATGATCTCTTTCTGACAGGTGATGACCCTCTCATTCATCAATGCAAGAGGAAGTTATCTTCCGAATTCGAGATGCAAAACCTAGGACTAATGCATTACTTCCTAGGGCTGGAGGTTTGGAAAAAGTCAGGTGAGGTTTTCCTTTCTCAAGGAAGATTCATTGTGAAGCTACTTGGGAGATGTGGGATGGTGGACTGCAAGTCTGTGACTGCTATGATGGAACTCAACTTTAAGAAGCTATGTGGAAGTATTGTTGGGCCTGTTACCGCACAAACTAGCACGGACCTAAAGGGGGTTCATAAGAGGGCAACTGCTAGGTCAAGGGCAACAGTGGAAACTTAGCCCACTGTCACCACAACTAAGTCTCCCTGCTCTTTTTGGACTTTCATCAATGGGAGGAGTCCCGGTAGTGTAGGGATCACTTGTAGAGTACATGTAAATGGACAAGTGAGAAATGACCCTAGAAACCCTTTCCCAAGGATGGAGTGAAGAATGGAACTTGCTTGCTCTTTAAGCAAGGGACTTGGTTCTCCAAGGGTAAGGGGAGAAGGAATAGGCTTATAGACGAGGTTATCAAATCCTATAATCCTTGGGAAAGTTGGATTCCCAAATGGTCCTTAACAAATAATCTTTATTGAGAAGTGGGACCACACGGGGCCAAGTGGAAACAGTTCAGGTTCGGGGATGGAATGTAGTAACCAATGATGTTTCTATCCTGGACAAGGTGAAAGGAAAGGACCAAACAAGAATATTTACTTCAAAAGGTTGAATTGTTCCTGTCAAGGTCTAGCCTTGGGGATGCCTAAGCAAAATTCAATCCTAGAGCTAGGGCTTGGGATTCCCAAAGATTCCACTGTTAAAATTACCTCAAATTTGGAGGAGATGGAGGGGACCCACCAAAGCAATAGCTTGTAGGCTATCGAAGTTTTTCCTTTGGTCAATTCCCGAGAAATTGATGCCCTAGGTGACCTTTGAGGGCTAGACCTAGGAAAAAGTGATAAAAGTTGAAAAAGGTGAAGAGGGTGATCACCCTTTTTAGGGATTAGTGCCTAATTCACTTAGGGATATGGAGTCAAGGACGATGATGAGTAAGAACTTGGTTTCTTGATCAAGGAGGCCCGGAAAATCAGCTTCATCCAATGTTAAGAGAAAGAAAAGAAAAGTGACCTGCAAGCATTTATACTTCAAAGCAAATGATGCAAGCTTATCAAGATAAATAATCTCTAGGACATTTCATTCATATAACATTGGCCCATACATTAAATTAGCTAAAACATGCTCAATTCCACATTTCAATTATGCGGCAACAAGCCCTAATTTTAGGAGTATGCAGCAACGAGAGTAACAACGTTAAAATTTACTTACAACATTATAGAGTATATCCAACCAACATTTCATTTGCAAAACAAAGCTCCAAGACAAGAGAAATGGCCCAAATCCATACATCAAAATTCATCCATCTCCAAAAAAATATCCTCCAAGAAAAAAATGTGAAATTCTCTATGATTAGAGAGATCCCAAATCAAGGGATGATCCAATGAATGTATCTAACATCAATATATAGCCTCCTAAGGAGTTTGAACTATCCTATGGGTATGCATTAGCCCCTCATGATAAAATATTGTGCAAATAAAACCCCTATTGGTGACAAGCCCACCAAACTAGCTCACAAGTGTAAAAATAAGCCTCACAAGGGGCCAAATAATAATATGTACATGTCGTGGGGCCTTCCAAAGGCCTAATAATATCCTGAAGTGCCATACTAAGGAATAAATTCCTCAGAATATGATGGACAAGGGGGTGTCCCCTTGTTCTCCAAGTAGTAGATTTGTGGTGCTCCCAGTGGGTCTGAAGGCACATAAATGACCCCATGGGTCTCCATATAAATCAGAAATGCTTGTAGATCCTCCGCAAGGATCTGAGTGGTAGAATGAATGTTGCCATCACATCGTACAAGTCATGGGACACCTGCCAAATGTGTGGGGCCCCACTGGGGGCCTGCTGGGCATAATGTACCAAGCATATCACCACCATCCCAAAAGCTAAGTAACCGGATTCGTTGATATAACCCAGTGAATCTGAATCCTGCGTATCCGGTACGATTCGCTGGAAAATCGTATCCCAAAACCAGATTCGACGAGTCCGACTAGGATTCATACGAATCCCGTACATGCTCAGCGAATCCCGATTTTAGGATTCATATCCCAGAAAAGTGCCTCCCGCAGGTTTAAAAGCACGCATTTCTTCTATTCGTTCATGCGGTTTGTCATTTTGATTTGCATTGTTTGAGCTGTTTGCAAGTATTTTTCTTGTCTGGGTTCCTAGTAAAGCTTGTTCTAAGCCTCTGATTAATAATGCGGGATACTGTTTGTAATGAGTTACCATACACATGAACTGATACATAAATAAACTAGACCTATCAGCTAAACACTGTTTGGATGCCATCATCTTGTCTAGAGTAAAAGCTCTGGTATATTATGTGCATCAATCTTTTTATGCATAAACAAAATGAGATGGATACTAGCAATTAATCACCTGGCTTGGGTTTGTTTCTCATCCAAACATTTCTAGATATTGTGCACTTTGTGTTCATTAATGTTTCTAGTCACATTGGAATTTGGTTGGGCTTGCTTTTTGTCTTTTGAATTTTTGTCAGGGCATTGTTAATTCACATTAAGAGCTAGTTTGCATTACTAGACAGTAAAGATTAATGGAAGTATATCTTCAGTTTGGGTTGCCCTTTATCCAAACAATTCTATTTTGTGCATTGTGTGTTGATTAATGTTTCCAGTCAAACTGGAATTCACTGAGGCTCACCTTCTGTATTTTGAAGATTTTTGGGGCAGGGCATTGTTAATAGATTAAGGGCCACTTTGCACTACCAGAGAGTGGAGACTAATTGAAGGATAGAATGTTTGGCAAGGAGATTCACTAGGTTGTAGTTGTAAGTTGTCTTTCATTTATGAATTATGAATTATGAATCATGATTTATGTGACCACTGACATGTATTTGAATTTTTTATGTACTATGCATGCTATAGATGAAAATCTATGTTTGAAATCAATAAATTTGTATCATTAATTAAAATTTGTGTAAGCAATACTAATTTTTAATATATATATAATATATATAATATATATAATATATATATATAATAATATATATAATATTATATATATATATATATATATAACGAATCCTACGTGTCCTGTTCCGGGGGGTCAACGTGTCCGAATTTGACACTTAGAATCATGAATCCTACGAATCTCGAATCCCCGTGTCAGGGTTAGGATCCTGTATAGGGAGACCAAACCCAAACGGAAACCACCTGTAAGTCTGCATAAGATCCAATGCATCACCTAGGCTTCTAGTACAACCCGTCATTAAAATAATTCAATAAAAGAATTTACAAACCTTGGATAACAAAGTGGGCACTTCATAATGGCATTCCCTTCCGTAGTGGGTTTTGGCATGTGCCAGTGTCTCCGAGCTCCAAAGGGGGTTAACCAAGTACCTTATTAGGTGGTTTCCTCCCTTAAAGGGGATAGTATGTCCAAGGTACATCCCTCTAATGGGGGTGACAAGTGATAAATAGGTGGAATGGAGTAGATAATGAGAGGGGCAACCCTGGACCACATAATGGGGCATAGGGGTAGCTAGATAAGGGGAAGCTCATACCTGAGTATGTAATGTGTAGGAGGGAGCAATCGTGGTACACGAGGTGCCCCGGCCTTGATTTTTCCACCCTCCTTTATATTCCTTTTGCCTTTTATGAATTTTCTTTGATTAACTACTCGGGGCTCGAAGGAAAAGAGCATGATGTGTAAGATATAGTAGTGAGTACCCCCTTCTAGGTAGGGTTGTTCATTTCCTTCCAAGGGTTTGGATAATCATAGGTTCCTGAATGATAAAGGAGGCTCATCTACGGCCTCTGGAACCAGGGTGATGACCATGGATTTGGGTAGAGCTCACGTATTAGCTTTTGTCCACAGGTTAATTATTTCTGTCCCGACCATCTTTTGCAATATGTGGTACAATTTCCTGTTAAATGTGGCCAATTATGCTTTTTTCTTTTTCTTTTACTGCTTCAACTTATGTTGCATCATTCTAGGCCTGATCCAAGGTGAGGGCAAGGGGATAGGGAGGTTGGCCCTATGTAGACCCGGAACGGAAATGTAGACCCAAGGGGGAGAAATGATGAATGGGGTATAGTGAGTGGAAAGGGAGTAATATATGCGGATAAAGGAGCAGGACCATGCACCCAAAGTCAGGGTTTCCCAAGTAGTACCACCCTAGAACCAAATGGTCAATAAGGAGATCCCACGGGACTAAGATCCAAGGGTAACATCCAAAAGAGATCAAGGGGACAAGAGCACAAACTAAGCCCACTCTTTTCACCAAATCTCCCCATTAATCCATACCCAAAAGTATCCATGATAAGTAAACCCAATACTCAATTGCCAAATGACAAGACATACCTTTAGATTCGAGAGGCCCACCTTCAAACATGCGATCAATACAGGTGGGTAAGGGACCACATGGCTAGCTCGGGTGCCAAAGAAATAGCACAACAAGCTAGTAGAAGGCTGCAAGGGGTTGTTGGCTGCCAGTGTCGGCTGAGGTTCATCATGGAAAAAAAATTCTCCAGGGGATATCACCCACGGAGTGGTGGGTAATAGGGCTCGAATTAGCGAACCCTTTTGAGTATCGTCAACTTGTAGGGGCTCTAATGTTCTTATTCAACTCTCGTCCTAACATATGCTTCGTTGTGAACATGTTGAGTCAATTTATGGTCGATCCTCATCGCATTCATTGGATTGTTGCTAAGAATCTCTTGAGATATCTCTGAGGCACAATCCACCATGGACTGAGATACATTGTCGGGAACTTGAGGCTGCATGGATATTCAGATGTTAACTAGGATGTCAGTGTGGTGGATCGTAAGAGCACGTCTGGGTGTTGCTTCTCTTTGGGGTCTGCTTCAATATCATGGATGAGCAAGAAGTATAAATTGGTTGCTTTAAGCATCGCCAAGGCCGAATATATTGCTGCGAGTATGACCTATTGTGAAGATGTTTGGTTGAGGAAGCTCTTCAATGAGCTATTTGAGCACATGTTGATTTGGGGTAGCATCGGATGTGCTCTAGCCATGAAAATTGGTGGAGAGGCTATAGCACATGAGATCTCCAAGACTCAGAAATGGTTTGGCAGATTCTAAACAGTTTGGGAGATATTAAAATAATTAGTACTTTTAATGGAGTTCCTAAGTTTAATTAATACTTTTAATGGAGTTCCTAAGTCTAAACTTAGGAAAAATTAAATATTAATGGGTATTAATATAAAACTATGTTAAAAGGGTCCAAAAGTCATGGATCAAGCCAAATCGAATCTTAGTCATTGATTAGAGATTTAATCTCAGTCGTTGATGGACCAACGAGAAAAGTATAAGAGGAGGCTTGAGGGTCAGTTGGAGAACACACCAGAGTGATCAGTCATTCGTTTTGCTAGAGCAAGGTTGCGAAGCAAAGTCGAATTAGTGATCAGCAGCGAGAGGCAGTGAGTACTGGACAGAGAGGCAGAGACAGTGCCAAGAGACCAGCGCAGAGGTAAAGAGCCAGAAGTAGCAACCAGAGCAGGCCACGCAGAGCTCAGCAGAGACAGCGCAGAGGCCGGAGGGACTGCGTCATCCACGCAAAGGGCAGCTGGAGTGACGCAGAGGGTTCCAGAGGTTGCGCAGTGCCTCAGAGGGCTGATGCAGAGGGGTTTGGGGCTGACACAGAGGCCAAAAGGGCCAACGCAGTGCTTCATAGTCGTTGGAGAGGGTTGTGTGGGACAGGTTTTCTAAATAATTGTTTCCGAATAGAGAGGTATTGCTGCCAATTATTTTTCTCTGTCGAGTGAGCCAGTTTGGCACCCATTTGTACTCAAAGAAATACTACATAATAATAAACCCTCAGAATAGCTGCACCATTTTTCCCGCATTAGGTTTTTCCGAGAACATTTGTCCAAAAATAACAGTGTCACTTGTGTGTTTGTTTTCTTTCAGCTGATGATTTGTAGATGTTGAGACTGTATTGTGTTTATTTCGTCATTTATATGTTTTAAATAGCTTGTTCGAATTTAACAAGTAGAAGAAATAAACTAGAAGAATACAGATTAAATTTCTAACGAATAGACTTAGAAATTTCAACACATGTTGGATACTACCGTGATCTTGTGCGACAACCAGAGTGGGATTTGCCTATCAGAGAATCCTGTGTTCCACAACCACTCCAAGCACACTGATATCAGGCACCACCTTATCCGGGATATGGTACAATGAGGAGCAAAAAGGCTCCAACACATTAGAACAGATGACCAAGTCACAGACATTCTCACAAAGCCTTTGGGGAAGGTCAAATTCTTAACCTTCTGAGAGAGACTTGGAATCTTGGAACGACCCTCCTATGAGGATCCCGTATGAGTTGGACATAGGGCTTTGGGAGCTCTTGGGTGCTTGGGGTACTTCTTGGAGCTATAAGCGACCATAGGGTGAGTGGTTCACCTTCCCCTGTGATACCCCATTATCGCTGACATGTGTGTAGAGTGAGTGGTTCACCTTCCCCTGTGATACCCCATTATGGTTGGCATGTGTGTAGGGTGAGTGGATCACCTTCCCCTGTGATACCCCATTATGTTTGGCATGTGTGTAGGGTGAGTGGTTCACCTTCCCCTACCCAGACACATGCATGTAGGGTGAGTGGTTCACCTTCTTGTATGGCATATGAGCAGGCTGAGTGCTTCACCTTGTCCTGTCGATGCCACAGCACACATCCTACCAATGGAATCTGGGACTCATGGGAAGTACCTCTCATCTAGCCAAAGAATTGGGAAAAAATGATTAGGGACCATAGCACTACCGATGGACGCATCATGTACTGTCGTACTCCCTATGACTAGGATGCATGGTGTTCAACAACATGATCTGTAATCAAGACTGACTTTTGTTAGTGGAGAGTGGTATGATCTTATGACTCACTCTTGATCACTTCTTCTTCATTATTACTACTTCATGGTTCAGCAGAGTTGAGCAGGGAAATGATGACAGGGATGGTATAGGATGACCAGACAGCATGATGACAAATGGATTGGCAGGTGGAATTATGCCTAGTGGAGAGGGAGTGTTAAAATTGGAAACTAGGACCAAATTCCACCTTAGGACATCTTATATGATGGAGATGATTATTGCATTGGGTTCCTTTTTCGAGAGGTCCAATTTTGATATGAAGATCATCTCATTCTGACAAGCAGAAATGGAATTTTGAATTTATTCTCCCTCATGCACTAATTGCCAAGGTCGACCTCAATCAAATGTAGGTTCAGAAGCCCAACAGATGTGTCTCCTCACCCTCAACAAAGTGTATAAATAGGAGTGATCTCTCTCTTCATTTGGACATCACTTATCTCATCACATATCTCTCTCTCTCCTCTCTTGATTAGTTTGTACAACTTGGAGCCAGCCTTCTCTACTTCGCACATATGAAAGGAGGACGAATTTCTGGGTTTGTTTGTTGACCGAATTTTAGGGAAACAGAACAGCGTTGACCAAGCTCCTTCAACTAGCGTTGACTGTGTTTTCTTGGGCAAATTTTCAATTTTTGGAGGTCACATTCTTTGGCACAGAAACTGAGGTGATTGGGACAGTTTGAGCGGTTTGACTTCAGATTTGACCGCAGAATTTATAACAGTGCTTTCTCTCCTTTGACTAGTTTGACCGAACTGTTTTGGGATGAATTTGACCCTCTTGGAAGGCCGAATTTCTCTGTTGTTGACCGAGCTGCTTGGAGGACATTTTGGAGCTGCTTTGACCAACGATGACTTTCTGGTTAGCGCTGCAGTTGACTGTTGTTGACAGCTGATTTGATAAGACTATTTTGGGCAAGTTAATTTGATATTTGTACACTCTCTGCTAAACTATTGAAGAATAATAAGAAGATTTAATCAAAGGGTTTCCCCACATTGGGGTTTTCCCCTGGCATCGCCACATCTTGTGTCCTCTTGTCTTGACTCTTGGCTTGTATCTGCATTTATTGTCGATGTGTTTAAGTTAATGTGATCGCTACTGGAAATAATTGGAAATTGTCATTGGGCTGATAAGGAACATTGAAGTAAATTGTACTAAGGCATAGAACATACCATTGTTATCTAAAATTAACAGATTTGCAGTAACTTGCAATAGTTGGTTGCAGTGAAGGGCTCGAATTCCAAGGAAGAAGAAGGCAAGGGCTAACGAAGGAGAAGAAGGTCATCATCTAGCTAGGGAAGTTGATTTCTCTCTCTACTATCTTACATGTGCGAAGTACTGGAGTTTTGCTAAAAGGTCGAAATTCTGCAATTGTTGGGAAGGCCAAAATTTTGGAGTAGTTGGGCCAATAATTATGCTGCTAAATCGAAGTTTTGAATTGTAGCTGCACTTTGAAGGGTTGACACTTACAAAGAAGAAGGGCTGACTTGGTGGAGGAGGAAGGTCTATTGGTCTAGGGTCTTGGTTGTTTCACTTTCATATGAATTACTGAAGGAAGAGTTGTCAACTGGGTTTTCCCCTATATAGGGGTTTTGCCCTAGTTGATCTTCATGTTTTGACTTTGATAATTGCTTGATGAAACAAAGATAAAGGAAGAACACAAGAAAGTTAATAAGAACATAAGAAAATCACAAGTAATTATCAACTTAAGGAAATTTTTCTGCCTTTCTGATTCTCCAACATGGTATCAGAGCTAAGGTGAAGAAGGAAGAAAAAGGTATCTACTGAAAGGAGAGTAAGGAGTCTTAAGAAGTTAAATAAAAGTCATCAAGAAAAGATCATATAAGGGGATAAGCCTACTATCTTCAAGAACCATGTCTAACTCATTGAAGGGAGAAAACAAACTAGAAGGAGCCTCCAACTACTAGGCATGGAAAAAGAGGATAGATCTCATCCTCGAAAATAATAAAGTTTTGGATCTAGTCAAAGGAAAAGTCAAAAATCCTACAGATGAATTAAGTAAAGTAGAGAAAGCAAAGTTTAGAGAAACAGATATATTGGTGATGAGCCTAATAGTGGATGGATTCTAGAATAAAGGGTAACCTCATTCCATATATATCCAACATAGATTCCGCTCAAGAAATGTATGAGACCCTTGTTGAACAATCTAGGGCAATGTAGGTTAATAAGATTCTTCTTGTCATGATAACTATTTGTGAGATGTTTTTAATTTTTCTTATTAGCACAATCTTAAATATTAGAGTGTCTTTTTAGTTCATCAAATAGTTACCAACGCAAAGAGACAAGAACAAAAGATGTTGGCTTTCTGCCAGGGCCAAAACCTCTCACTCTTTGAGAGGAAAGCCCGCACAAAATTCTTCTTATAGAGATTCCAATTGACGAATACCAAGACCATGACCGTTGACCTATTAGGCCACTCCAAGACCAAGACACCAATCCTCTTCTTTGTCACTGTTGAGATCATCATCATTGTTGCAACACTGAGGCCATCTCTATTGTACCACCGAGATCATTTACTGGTGCATCATTGTTGCACCTTGCTGTACTGAGATCATTGTTGCACCACCGAGATCTTCATCATAATAATGAGTTCTTTATACTGAGATATATATATATATATATATATATAGCCTCACCGAGATCTTCGTCATGACTATGACCGAGACCATGATTACCACAGTGACGAGATCATGACTATATCTAGTATGCCGAGAGAGTATTACTGTGGGATCATTGTAATCCTTCACATCTCAACTGTGTTGAGACTGTGACTGTGTCCTCCTCCTGCTCTAGGATCTTCAACATCACAACTACACCGAGACTGTGATCATCATGGTTCTAAGGATGTCAAGACTTCATCCCTGTGGTGCCCATCCCAAAAGCACTGAGATGCTTTCCATCCGAATTTTGTACCTCACTGTACCAATTTGAATTATACAGGGAATCCAAATTTTGTACCTCACAGTACCCACTGTAATTACCCACGAGATTTTAGAGGCATCCGAGTTTCCTGCACTCTAGTATACCCATCCAAAAATTATAGAGGAATCTGAGTTACTGTCCTATTCTTATGCAAAGATCAGCAAGGTATATATAGTAGTTTCGTCTCCATAATAAGCCGACTTGTATTCATGAAGAGATATGTTATTTCAAGTGAGCCAACATGAGTGTATTTAATTATTTTTGCAGGCCGACATCAAGAGGAATGTGCTTTCCTTTTTGGAGGGATTTTCTAGACACTAGGTTGACTCATATATATTTTACATATGCTCAAAAAGAGCTCTTCATACATGACATTGACTCTTTGACTCAAAAACAAACCTAGGTTGACTCATATATATTTTAGATATGCTCAAGAAGAGCACTTCATACATGACATTGACTCTTTGACTCAATAACAAATCCTAAGGCTCTCAATGGGAGCCACTAGCAAATAAACCTCTTGCTCATGAAACCCATGTAGCAAGGCATATAAAAATAATTTTATTTCTTTTATTTCGTCATTTACAAAGATCATGTCATTAGGAAGACCGAACCTAGTTACACTTTCTTCAACACTCCCTCTTAAGTTTTAACTAGGGAGGTATTCATAATGGTATTTGGTCATTCTCAATCTAAAGAATTTCTCATAAGAAGAATCGAATTGGTAACCCATTTGTATAGCATCATAGTAACCAACATTGTTTCCACATCAAGGCCTTGACTGACAGCTCTATCTCATCATATCAAAGCACAATGTTGGCGAGACCAATGACTATAGACACCTTCATCATTGTCTCTCAAGGTACAAACCCACCCGAGTGTTCACTGAGTATGACCTTCTAGAACTATTCTTATCTTGGGTTCCCAACCCTCAAAGAATATCGGTCTCTTGCCTACTCTTATCTTCGATGCCCTACACATCCTCAAAGAGTATCAGATGCCAGATGATTACCCAATCCTGCCATTCTTTCTTCCCAAGTGAAGACAAGAATGTTGTGTCTATCTCTCCATCTCAACTAGGGAAGATTGCCCATTCCTGTAAAGGAATGTACCCAAATTCCCTCTGACCAAGAACTTGCCCAAGCTCCCTCTCAATTAGGGACTTATCAAAGCTCTCTCTTAACTAGGGACTCTCCTTTTCATGAACAACTTCTTCTTCGTGGGTCCTTCAGCTGCTTGATCAATTTCCTTCCTTGATGTCATGAAATTCAGTCAAGCTTCTTCATTGTAGGGCATTAGCCATCAATCACTTTCCTTCTTGGTTTGTCATGTCATTCCTTTCTTCATGGAAAGTGGCCTTCTTGATACATATCTGGAACCTTCATCGTATGGCTACTTCTTCCTCATCATGCTTTTTGTCAGGAATTTCCATCCATCGCATAGATGGTAGTTGTACTTGTACTTACAACATTTGTTCCAGTAGCCCTGCATGAACTCATCCTGACATCATTCAAGAAATCAAAACATAACATTAATTCAAATAGTACCTTACGAGATGGCTCTTCATTATGACATCTTTTTGTAGGTATCAACATCTTGCATACATGTTGACACAACTTCCAAAGTTATCCATTGTCAAGGGTCTCCATCTTTTTCAGACTTCCATCAAAGTCTTCATATCTTTCCGAGAGATCTTCTAGTCAAGTCTTCTTGGTCTTTTGGATGTTGATCACCTTTATCAGGGTTGCATATCTCACGATCTATTCCTTCCTCACACATTCCATTCCCAGGAGCTTTCACTCAGAATTTCTTAATTGTAGTCATTTCATATAGTGTGACTTATGCCTTCTTGCATCCTTTCAGAGGAGGAGATCCTTTTTCTTTTGATCATGCTTCTCAAGATAGAAGTAATGATCCATGTTACCTGCAACCATACGACATGACATTATAATATTAAACACAAGCATACATACCTCATTTTACCTTTAGGTCATCTAGGCTTCTTCCAGTAGTTTCCTTTATTGAAAAGATCTTCAATCCCTTGATCTGCTTCATCATATCATCATCCCCTGAATTCCATAAGTTGGAGTTCTTGATGAAACACTTGCTTCCTCTCTAGATTAGTGATCCCTTCGATGAGGATTTCATCAGAGAATTTGGAGGATCTTGCATATCCCCATCTAGCAGATGTTTCCTTTTTGACTTGATGTATGACGAGTCTTGTCCTGGATGACTTCTTCTTTTTTCTTCACTGTCCAATGAGGTTTCCAAGAGCTCTATCCTTCATATTTGACTACCATAGATTATGTCCTTCATGATTCCCATGGTGATGTCATGAGCTGTTTTTTTCTAATGCTTCCATGATGCCACGATGCGTCTTATTATCATGGTCATATCTATAACACAAGATTTAGAAGATTATGGTAGGAACCTTTTGTGAGGGATACCATCTCCCTCATAGTAGAGATTTGTTACTCCTTCTTTCCTAAGCCCTTTTCTTCAGCTCCATCCATCTTTCCAGTAATGTGAGCTTTCTTTTCATAATCTTTCCATAGCATTGTTCTGTCTTTGTTTGAGGACCAAACTTCCCTTTTCTGCAAATGTTTGAGTCCTTTAGCTTCAACACTTTTACCTTCAACTTGCCTTTTTCTATCTAGAATAGACACCACAAGTTGAATGATGTAACTTCCTTGTCTATGGACATTTGTTACCTTGCTTATCGGTTAATGTATCAATGACAATCATATTCTTATCATCTTTCTTAAGTCTCCCAATTGAGATCTTATGAAGATATTCCTTCATCCTTTGATACCTTCAATCGAGTTCAAGTGATACGAACTTCTTCACAGCATTTCAGAGAATATATCTTCTAACATTTCATATATCTCTTTTATGTCTCCTTTTAAGCTACATAGGAATGAGAGGACCTTTGACTGATTTCATAAGAATCCTACGAGTCCCTTGATGCATTCAAACAATGTTTGACCTTCAGAGACTTTTCCATAAATATCAATGACTTCTCTTCCGGGGACTATATCTATCCTCCTTTCTTATACAAGGAATCTTGATGACCCAACCAATTTATAGATCTCCTTGCAAACACTAAGTCATTTAACCAAACTTTATTATAAAATGAAATATACTTACTTGACAAGTGAAGATGAACTCTTCTACTTGATCACTTTGATGATGGGTGAAGAAGATGTATAAGAGCCTCCTCCTGAATGATCTTCTTTCAGATGAAAAAGCCTTTCTTCAATAGAAAAGGTTGCTCCTCTTGATGAGGATGATTTGCTACTTCAAATGATCCTTGCTTGATTATAACCTTGAAGATGACAATGCCTCCTCGCCTTCAATATGCTTTGCCTTATTTTGTAGATCAGGACTACTTCTAGGGTTTCAACCTTTTCCAAGATGATGTGATCTTCATTTTGAGGTCCTTTGAGCTATCTTGCTTTGTAGACAACTTGATGAGGATCTTGGTGGTCTTTTGATGATGACTTCGGAAACAAAAGATCTTGCAGTTGTAGACTACTTCCTTGATCTAGGGCTTGATCCTTCAATGTAGACCTTGATCCCTTTTCTTTGTTATCCTTCAACCTACTTTGATGTCTTTTTTGAAGCTTGATCCTTGAAATTTGTCTCTTTGTTGCCCTTCCTTTGACTTCGAAACCTTAGCTCTGATACCATTTTGAAGAATCTAGTGCAATGTAGGTTAATAAGATTCTTCTAGTCATGATAACTATTTGTAAGGTGTTTTTATTTTTTCTTATTAGCACAATCTTAAATATTAGAGTGTGTCTTCTTAGTTCATCAAATAATTACCAAAACAAAGAGACAAGAACACAAGATGTTGATTTTCTGTCGAGGCCAAAACCTCTCACTCTTTGAGAGGAAAACCCACACAAAATTCTTCTTATAGAGACTCCAATTGACGAATACCAAGACTATGACCCTTGACATATTAGGCCACTCCAAGACCAAGACGCTAATCCTCTTCTTTGTCACTGCTAAGATCATCATCTTTGCTACAACACTGAGGTCGTCTCTATTGTACCACCAAGATCATTTACTGTCGCATCATTGCTACACTGAGATCATTGTTGCATCATCGTTGCACCACCGAGATCTTCATCATAATAATGAGATCTTTATACTGAGATATGTATATATAGTTGCATCGAGATCTTCATCATGACTATTGACCGAGACCATGATTACCACAATGATGAGATCATGACTATGTCTAGTATGCCGAGAGTGTATTATTGTGGGATCATTGTAATCCTTCTCATCTCAACTGTGTCGAGATTGTGATTGTGTCCTCCTGCACTGGGATCTTCATCATCACAACTACAACGAGATTGTGATCATCATGGTTATGAGGATCCCGAGACTTCATCCCTATGGTGCACATCCGAAAAGCACAAAAATGCTTTCCATCCAATTTTGTACCTCACTATACCCATCTGAATTATACAACAAACTCGAATTATGTACCTCATTGTACCCACGAGATTTCAGAGGCATCGGAGTTTCCTGCACTCCACTATACCCATCCGAAAATTACAGAGGAATCTGAGTTACTATCCTGTCCTTATGTGAAGATCAGCAGGGTATATATAGTAGTTTCGTCTCCATAATAAGCTGACTTGTATTCATGAAGAGATGTGTACTTTCAAGTGAACCGACATGAGTGTATTTAATTCTTTTTGCAGGTTGACACCAAGAGGATTGTGCTTATCTTTTTGGAGGGCTTTTCTAGACACTAGGTTGACTCATATATATTTTACATATGCTCAAGAAGAGCTCTTCATACATGACAATGACTCTTTGACTCAATAACAAATCCTAAGGATCTCAATGGAAGCCACTAACAAACAAACCTCTTGCTCATGAAACCCATGTAACAAGGCATATAAAAATAGTTTTATTTCCTTTATTTCATCATTTACAAAGATCATGTCATGATGAAGGCCAAACCTAGTTACACTTTCTTCAACAGCCCTATCCAAATTATTCACAATCAAGAACATTGGTCAAATTGCAAGCCTCCAGAATGAACTAAGAACTATAAAGATGACAAAAGATTATATTGTGGCATCCTTCTTTGTAATAATAGCTAGAATCATAGATTAACTCCAGGCTATAGATCAAATAGTACCTGAAAAGGAGTTCGTGATTACTACCCTTCTACGATTACCAACATCTTGGAGTGCTTTTGCATCAGGCATCAATAGTTGGAAGGATACTCCTATATTCGAACAATTATGGAATCCATGTAGTCAAGAAGAAATCAAAATATCATTAGTAAGCAAAAAAGCAAATGAAGAGGAGAACATCTCAAAAGCCTATTCCAATCATCACAAGAATAAGGGAAGCTTCAAGAAGTTCAAAGGACCAAGGAAGCATATAGACCTATCCAAGATTGAATGTTACAATTGTCACAAAATGGGTCATTATAGAAACAATTGTCCTGAGAATCAAAGGAATCAAAGAAGAGATAGGGATCAAGCAAATATTGCCAAGGAAGGTTCACCAAAGAAGAACAAGACTGAAGAACCGGAAATCAAGGACTTACACTACTAAGTCCTCTCTCTCTCATCTCTCTTATTCCTCTATTCTAAATTTTGAACTGTTTTCCTTTGTGTTTTGATTTCTAGTACTCGTAGGTCTAACATGCTTTGGTAGAACATCATTGAATTGTTTTGATGAAGTTATAGCCATCCCTCAAGATTGAATTAAGAGGGAGCCCTCACCATTTTACCAAATATAAGTATCTTACTCCTTGTATTTTCTTTTATGTTTGGTATCCCTCTCTTATCTAGATATGTTTGTGTTATATGCTAATAACATTTCTTTTCATATTTTCCTTGTTTAGGAAAGCCCTCTGAAATACTCAATGGTTATCAAGGAGACCTCAAAGGACAAGCTTGAAGCATGATAAAAGTTTTGTTGCAAAGAAAGCTCTTCAAGAATTGATGTCCTACAAGGTTTGTTAAAGAAACAACTCAAAGGTATGTCTTAGACCATAAGCTTTGTTCTCTTCATTATATAGGTATATTCATTCCTTTTTAAAATTTGCTTTACATTACTAACATCGTTATGTCTAGGACCTTTGAATCACAAAGATTTTTGTTAGGGTGATTACTCATTAGATTAAATCTACCCTCATTAAATCATCATTATGGAACCCTAAAAGGTTCACTATAAAACCCTAACCTAAGTATGAAACCCTATTCTAATTAGGGTTATTGATGAAATCTAGAAAATACTATTCTTTTGATGTTTAGGTACTATTATAGAAACCCTAGTCCTTTAGGGTTTGCTGTGTATTCGTAGACCTTTAGGTTTTTGGCAAATTAGGGTGAGCAAAACCCTTATAATATCTAAAGGAAGCTCCTAGGAATGAAACCCTAGGTGTATGTTTGTCTATCTAATCAAAACCCTAGCCTGATCAAGATTGCCTAACTTTAATGTATTGATATTTGTGTCTAGGGTTTACCTAATAAATATTGATATGCTTTTACATGATTATGAAATCCTAGATATGTATATATGCAAACCAAATTGTTGATGATAATTTGTAAATTCTAGGGTTTGTAACAAAGCCCTAGTAGAAGTTGGTCATATGAAACCTTAGATTAAGCTATGATTGGTTTTGATTGTTGATATCTAAGGTTTAATGTCTTAAAGATGGATTCTAGGGTTTGCAATATATCATAGTAGAGTTTGTCACATCTCTAATAGTAATATTGACACTGATATCTTGATTGAGTTACCTTAAGTTTAATGATGTGATCTAAGGTTTATAACAAAGCCCTAGCAAGAAATTGAGCATATAAGTATGTGTCTCTTACTGATTATGAATCTAACATAGTTTAGGTATTTGATGTCTAAACATTAATGCTTCCATTATTGTATTAACATGATTATGATATAGTTAACTTCATGCTTCTATATATATTTGCTTGTACTTGCTATTAAAGTTTGACAAGTACACAATCTTCAAGATAATGAAGATGTTTGTATAAGCATGATGAAGAAAGCTTTGATAAGAAGAAATGAAGCCATGAAAGACTGAGATGTTATAGAAAGTAGTTGATCTCCCTAAGTTAAGAGTGAGCCTGGATAAAAGAAAGGATATATCTCCCAAGTTGAGAGGGAGAGCATATTATGATAGTCATGGTGGATACCTTGGAGAAGAAATCGGAGAATGTATATTGAGGATGCCTTGGCGTCGCTGAACAAATTATCAAAGAAAAGCTTTTGACTAGTTGCATATGAATAACTTGATATAAGTGGAATCAAGATGATTGAAGACCCCGAAGGTTTGTGTTTACTTATGTGTATTTGAAAGTTTGTTACTGATTGGGATTGTGTCTGTACAGGTAAATATCTCCTTAAAAGGTTGAATTGGGAGCATGTTTGGACTTGTAATTTAGTCTATAAGCATGCTTGATTTATTTGATGTTAGCGATCGGTTTGATCGAGAGAGATGTCATGTTACTGATTTGAATAATCGAGAATGTTGAGGCATCATGTGTAATACAAAATGCTTGGGAGGACATCAATGTGTCTAATGTCTAGATTCTGAAGTAGGGAGGGTGGCATTGGTCATAGAGCTCTAACCTTGCATTACACACCTAGATCCCTGGGTTGATGGTTAGTAAGTAAGCCTGATAGTACCTATAGTGGTTGAAAGCTTTAGTCCATCTTAGTCCCACCCGGATAGATTTCCCTAGTTGTTGATTTTTGTAGCATTGGATGTGCTCTTGCCTCGAGATTTTGCAGAGATGCTAAGACACATGCATTCTCCAATACCCAGAAATCGTTTGGGAGAATTCCACCTAGAGATAAATTAATTAAAATAATTAACTTTTTTAAATGGTTACATAAGTCTAACCCTAGGAAATCCGGTTAATTAAAGGGTATTAATTCAATCAGGTGTGAATCTTCTAGAAGAAGACGAGGATCAACTCCTAATTAATCTTAGCCCTTGATTATGTTTTAATCTCGGTCGTTGGAGCTCCAACAAGAGATTATAAGGAGTTCGATGGCCACTTGGAAGACATCGAGTCAGAGGTCAGAGATCGAATTTCTCAAGAGTAGCAGCGTTGTGTTGCCAGAGTGAGATCAAGTGATCTTCATGCAGTGAGAGGCAGGCATAGTAGTCTGGAGAAGAGGTTTCCATATCCAGAGAGTGCAAAGCAAAGAAGGCTTAGAGTAGTTCAGAGAGGCAGCACAGTGCCACACAGAGGCAGCACAGAGCTTCAGAGGGAGTTTGAAATCCAACTAGGAGAGACAAGATTCAGCGCCAGAACCGGGGTGTGAGACCGGAGGACCAGGAGGTCGAATTTCCAGACAGCAAAAGGTCAGCAAAGGGATTGATGCAAACTCCAGCCAATGTGACACAAATCTGCATAGGGTTGATGCAAAAGTTGTGTAGAGGCAGCATGGGTCCAGTCAACAAGCACCTAATCAGAGTCAGATCTCCCGGATCAGTGTGAGATTCTTCTCACTAACTTTTTGCCAGTATTTTTCTGTACCAAATAGCCAGTTTGGGCATCCAACAATTTGTACTCAGATTTACTACTGCATAATAATAAAAACCCTCAGTTGTTGCACTGGTTTTCCCAATTCGGGTTTTTCATGGGACATTGTCCAAAAACAATTATGTTGATCTGTGTTTATTTCACTCAAGTGCAGTATTTAGTTTCCGCAATATTTTATTTTATGTATGCTGCAGTGTATGTATTTCAGTATTTTCCGTAGAAAACTACAAGTAACTTGTTCTAGTAATTTAACAAGTAGGTGAAATATTATCAGTTTGCTGCAGTAGGAATCAAGTAACCCGATTTTTCACATGGTATCAGAGCACAGGTCATGAGCAGGAGAGCTCAGAGCAAAAAGCAAGAGGGAGTTCAAATTTACTATAGAGGCAGCAATTTGAAACCCCAGAAGGCAGCGCAGTCCTTGGGCCAAAGAGGTCAAAGTTTTGAGTGAGATTGATTTCTCTGAGTGAGTCAACAAAGAAATTCGATTCTCCAGATCGAAGCTTTCCAGAGGCAGAAGGGAGCAGCGTTGTTTCCTTGCATAGCAGATCTTCAGCTAGGACGCAGCATTGTTTCTTTCTCAGAGGACTTCTAGCGAAGAAGTCTGAATTTTTCTAGCAGAGCAACAATAGTTGTGTGCAAGATTTCTCACTTCAAAAGGGAGTGCAAATAGCTAGGCAGCAGTTGCACATACAAGAAGAGGGAGCAGTTCAATTTTTTCTAGAGAGATAGCATTAGCAAAATTGAGAGATCAAGATCGGCTGGACGAAGCCTCCAACTATGCGATCTGGAAGGCTACGATTTCTTGCCTTCTAGATGAGCATGATCTCAAAATGTATGTCAATAGTGTGGTAGTTGTGCCCGCCAATGCAGATCCACTTAAGAAGTACAAGGCTGAAATGGCGAAGACTAAGAGGATCATTCTTGACAGGGTTTGAGATCATGTAGTATCCCATATAGCCAGCTAGGATACTGCCCAACAAATGTGGGAAGGCTTAGCCACGCTATACGAAGGATCTTCCGAGCAGTGGAAGATGTACTTAGAAGAGAAGTTGAGACACCCGAAGATGCAGAAAGGGGAGCGAATAGACCCCTTCCTTAAGAGGCTTCAGGAAGTCTGGGATCAACTAGCTTCAGTAGGGTCAGGGCCCCAACCTACAGAGTTTGTTCAATTAGCGCTGAATAGAGTTTCTGAAGATTGGCAAGTGTTTGTCCAAAGCATCCTGGGCAGAGAACACCTGCCAGATTGGGAACGTGTATGGGTTGATCTACAGCAGGATGAGATGAGGTGTGATCTGGTTAAGGCCACAATCAATGGTAGTAGCAACAGTGGGACGAAGGTCGTGAAGGAAGAGGAGGACATGGCCCTCGCATCTAAGGGGCAGCAGGAGCAGCGCGAGAGGAAGAAGGACATTTCCAAGATTAAGTGCTTCAGGTGTGGTGAGATGGGCCACTACAGCACTCAGTGTCCTCTCAGAAAGAGAGACAAGGAGAAGAAGCAGGATCAGCAAGTTGCATCCGCTAATATTGACAGGCTTTCCTCAAGGCTGGAGGAAGAGTTTGCCATGATTGTCGAGATGCCTCCAAGGGTGAGGTGGGGTGATCTAGAGTTGTAGCCCCATAGAGCTACAGGATGGGCAAGATCCTTGAGAAGTCCACCACTTGGATCAAGACTTTGCTACAGGAGCCCATAGTCAGCAGTCGCAGGATGGACAAGTGACAGTTGGTGCGATCAAGTGCCAGAGTGACAGATGTAGTGGCTAGTAGTGTTCAGATACTGAGCAGCCAAAGAAGAGTTGGTAGCAATGCAAATGGCACAGTGCAAAGTCAGCAGCAGCGCAGAGGCTTCAGTGACAATGCAGAGGCTAGCAGCAGTTAAATCTCGGACGACGGATGCATCATATTGAACACAACCAATTCAGTATTTTGGATGTTTTTCAATTGCATATGTTGCAGTTGCAGTAGCAGCAGATGGAGAGAGAGCTGCAGTGTAGATGCAGTGGTTGACAACAGTTCAGCAGGGTCCACAGCAGCACAGATACAGCTCATATCATATTTGTGCAGCAATTGGTGGGCAGTAGAGCCAGACATCAACAGCGTAACGGGAGATGGTGCAGAGGCAAAGTGATTTTTCAGTGGGTTGCAGCACTAGAGCACACTCCTCACTAAGAGGGAGTGTTTAATTCTGTAGCATAGGATGTGCTCTTGCCTCGAGATTTAGTAAAGAGGCTAAGACACATGCATTCTCCAATACCTAGAAATCGTTTGGGAAAATTCCACCTAGAGATGGTTTAATTAAAATAATTAACTTTTTTAAATGGTTCCCTAAGTCTAAACTTAGGAATTCTGGTTAATTAAAGGGTAGTAACTAAATCAAGTGTGAATCTTCTAGAAGAAGATGAGGATCAACTCCCAGCTAATCTTATCCCTTGATTATGTTTTGATCTTAGTCATTAGAGCTCCAACGAGAGATTATAAGGAGTTCAATGGGCACTTGGAGGACACATCAAGTGAGAGATCAGAGATCAAATTTCTCAAGAATAGCAGCGTTGTGTTGCCGGAGTGAGATCGAGTGATCTACACACAGTGAGGGGCAGGAATAGTAGTCCGGAGGAGAGTTTCCAGATCTGGAGAGTGCAAAGCAAAGAAGGCTTAGAGCAATTTGGAGAGGCGGCGCAGAGATTCAGAGGGAGTTCGAAATCCAGCTAGGAGAGACGAGATTTAGTGCCAAAAGCCAAGGTGTGAGATCGAAGGGCCAAGAGGTCAAATTTCTAGACAGCAGGAGGTCAGCAGAGGGATTGACGCAGAGCCCAACCAATGTGATGCAGATATGCGTAGGGTTGATGCAGAAGTTGCACAGAGTCAACGTAGGGCC
>APFE030924379.1:2649-71193 GCA_000404065.3 Pinus taeda
TATATATAGTGGTTGGTGGAAATATGTTAGGCATAATATATGTCATGCATCTCCAGTTGACAGGTCCCACTGTTCATTAACCCCCTAACACCAATGAAAAATTTCCACACAAGCCCGCTCCAACACAATGTTTTAAAACTCCGACTCCGACTCCAACTCGGCCGAGGGTTGACTCCGACTCTGACTCCGACTCAGTATCGACTCGGCCGACTCAATTTCAATGACTCGGTTGTTGTGAAAAATACATTAAATATTTATTTTTTATAAAAACACATAATTTTAAAGATTTTCATTCATGTTTCCAAACACACAGCATTAGAATATAGATAGAAGACAACATATGATCAAAGTAGGCTTATGAATATATCCATTATATCAAAATGGCACCCAGTGCGCTGTCCAATACATACACAATGTTGATATAGAGATCAAAACAAAAACACATAACCAAGGAGGCTATAAATGGCCTCTACAACAAAAGTCTGTGACCAGTACTTCTGGAAACTGCTAGAGTTGCCAACATCATCTGGCTCAGTGTTACTTGGGAGCGGAAGCGAAAGTGGGGAGCGAGAGCGAAAACGGGAGTGGGAGCGACAATTTCAAAAGCTCCTGGTTTGGGAGCGAATTTCGGAGGAGTTCGACAACCAATGTCACTAACATCAAGGTACATAGAGGGATTGGTGCTCTTGATTAAATATGAGTTCCATACCCTAATACACGACAAAATTCAATGGAAACATTGCAATCCTCCAATCTTGAAATCCTGAAAAACTGATAACTCTGCTGGATTTTGAATGAAATCTAAAATTCTACTTTCTCCATATGAAATCCAATGAGGTCGAAACCACTCTCAAACATCCTGAGTCATTTCATGGTATGTTAAAAATTTAAGTAAAAGGATGAAAATGAAGATAAGGAGAATGTCCTTTTACTTTAAGAATTTAACATTACCATGAAATTGAATAGCATATCAATACTAGGAGAGGGGAATGGACCCCAAATAGCACTTAACCAATTTAGAAAACACCTTGGAGTCCCCAAAAATCAGCTAAATGTTAAAAATTTTAAAAAAAAATTAGAAAAATCCCTATTTTTTTGGGTGACTGGCCGGATTTAATGACTCGGCCAAGTAGATGTGGAAACAGCCGAGTTGGCCGAGTCAACGATGACTCGGCCGAGTCATTGAATGACTTGGCCGAGTCATTGAATGACTCGGCCGAGTCATGGCTGACTCGGCCGAGTGAACCGTTTCCTCCACTGAGTCATATTTCTGGGCAATGAAAAGGATCAACTCGGTCGTTTCCGTTTCAAATCGACCGAATTTAAAAACTATGATTTCAACATAGATTCAAACAAAAGTAACTAGTCCTTGTTGAATTCGCTCATTATCTATTTTTTTAATGCTCAAAGTATTCCCGATATCTTCCAAAACATTGTGATGCCAAAAAGGGAGAGGTAAATTTGGAAGCCGCACGCATACTGGCATCTTTCTGGCCGCCATTGTTGTGGGGTAAAATTCCAGAAACCATGGAGTTATGAAAAGCCCAGCTCTTCCCTAGAACCAAGGTCTTTCGTTCAGAACTTTGTCAAGATCCTCTCGGATATCAAACTGGACAACAGAGCCCCAAACCCTTCTGCCATCGTAACCTGACCGCCTCATACGCCATCTTCGAAAGCCTACTCCTTTCTCACCATCTTTTATCAAGCCAACGAGTATAAATCCAATGTTTTCATCACCATTAGCTCAGCTATTATAGTGTGGAGATTGATTTCAATCTACCATTTCCATATACAAAGCTATGAATAAAAATTTATATTTGCATTCTATCCTATGTCTATATGCTCCGATGCTACTCAAAACTTTGAAAGAAGACTTAAGTAAAAAGGTTGACTTAGTCATAGTAGAGATCTAGATGATCTTCCTTCTTCTGCTTCTTGTCTTCTTCTTTCACTTCTTGAGTTATGTGAGCTTCTTCCCTTTTTCTCTTGTTGTTGTTGTCCTTCTTAAGTTTTGGGACAATCCCTTTTGTAGTGTCCATATTCTTGGCATCCAAAGCATTGGACTTCGGACATATCTCTATTGCTTGTTTTTCATGGACCAAATTTGCCAAATTTTGCCTTTCTTTTGGCCATGGTAGCAAATGCTTGCTCCTTTAATCCCACATCATCCTTTGCTTTGAGTCTAGTTTCCTCTATCTTGCATAGAGACCATAGTTCACTTACTGGGGTAGCTTCCTTCTTGACATATATGCTTGATGTGAAGTTGCCCCAATCCTCAGGTAAAGCATCGAGTACTACAGTTGTCATTTCTCTGTCAGACATGACTTCTCCTAGTTCTTGAAGTTGATCTCTCATCTCAGAGATCTTAATGAAGTAGGGTGATATTCCTTCCTTTGATATCTTCATTTTGTACAAATCATTTCGTAGAAATATCACTTCTCCAATTGTGCTTACCAAGAATAGCTTTATTAGTTTATCATAAATTTCTTTTTATGTTTCAAATTTGGAGACATTAAGGAATGAGAGTCCTTGATGAACTCTATTAGAATCCTTTGAGCTCTTGTCTGATCCTTATTGTACAGGTGAAGGTGAAGATTCTCAGTGAAGGTGAAGCAGTGGCACATCAAGTTCTCCAATGAAGGTGTAGCATTGGCACAACAGAGATGAAGATCTAGATGAAGGAACAATCATGGTGCAGCAGTGATCTAGATGAAGGAGCAGTCATGGTGCAGCAATGATCTAGATGAAGGAGCAGTCATGGTATAGCAATGATGATAATGATCTCAAGTCTCAACAGTGACAAAGGAGAGGATCGGTGTCTTGGTCTTGGAGTGGCCTACTAAGTCAAGGGTCATGGTCTTGGTATTCATCAATTAGAATCTCTATAAGAACAATTTTGTGCAGGTTTTCTGAAGAAATTTCAACCCCCACTCCGATTATCAATTTTCCCATGCATTTAGTTTTAAATACAAGCATGATAAGAATTCTAAAATCTGGAAATGACAATATTTTTCTGAAAACACAAATTTAGAGATTTCACAACTGCTGAAATTTGCAAAAATAAAACACAACAAAATTATGATAGCCACACATAGAAAATAACACAGTGATTTTTGGTCAATGTGACCTTGGGAAAACCCCCTGCAACTCTTGGGGAAAACCAGTTTGAGAACTCTTCTTTATTTCTGAAAAATGCTTTTACAGCGAAACTGAAATACATAGTAAAAATTCCAGCATCCACAAATTACAACTTATCTCGATTTTCATGCTTAAACTCCGCCTCGAAAATTGTGCCAATCAGCAAACAACCAAAACAAAAAATTTTCCAACAATAAAACAACATTAAATGTTGTACGGCCAACCTCGAAAAACATCCAGACTGTACGAACCGTATGGATTTCAGCATTACAGCTGCCTCGAAATTCGAGCCCAAATCCACCTCAAAATTTGTGCCCTTGCTGCTATCCCTCTTCCTCGATTTTTGTGCCTTCCTCCTACTATACAATTTTGCCTTGGGATGCCTGCGAATAAATGTTGCTGTCCAGATTTGTTGAAATGTCTTCTTGCTACTCTCCTTTACTTCCTCACTGCTCAAAAATTTTCTCCTTGCTCTCTCTTCTCATTCTCTCAAATGCTTGTGAAAGAATAAATTGATATTTTCCTCTTTTCTTCTCCTTTTATTCTCTAAATGCCCTTTTCGGTTACCCTAAGATCTAATGGTTGAGATTCATTTAGATCTAGGGATGAGAATAAATGTGCATTTAATTCTCACTTTCTATTTTTTAACTCACCCACTTAGCCTTTTATTTCCATAGCCATTTTTTCACTTTCTAATTCTTCATTGACTTTAATAAAGTCACCTTTTAGTTAGAATGTAACTTTACCACTTATAAAGTCACTTTTATATTAGAATGTAATTTTACCACTTATAAAATCACTTTTAAATTAAATTGACTTTACCACTTATAAGGTCACTTTAGGAGAAAAGTAAAAATAAATTTGGACAATTTTCCCTGGGCCAAAGATCAAAGCCTTAGGGAACCACTTGTCCTCTGGTACCCAAATTTTAACATTTTCCTCTCCAAGAGGGAGAGGTTTTCGCCCTGGCAGAATGCCAACATCTTGTGTTCTTGTCTCTTTGTTTTGATAGCTATTTGATGAACTAAAGAAGACACACTCTAATAATAATAAGTGACGATTGGAATAAGAAGAAAATTGAAAACACCTCACAAATAGTTATCATGCTAAGAAGAATCACATTAACTACATTTGCCCTAGATTCTTCAACATGGTATTGGAGCTAAGGTGTTGAAGTCAAAGGAAGGGCAGCAGGAAGGGCAGCAAAAGAGACATACAAGGATCTATCTTCAAGGACATCAAAGCAGAAGTAATCCAAGGAATACCTCTTACAATCCATGTTACATCACTGTCTCAATAAAGTTATTACATCAAGGCAGTTTCGGTGATGAGACAGTCTCTCTATACAGTGCCACCCACAGTTTAGTTATGTTATTCAGTGACAAGTTTGAGCTCTCTATACATTGCATCTCTACACAACTCTATGCACATAGACATCAAAGTCTCAGTGCAATACCATATCAATATACTTGTCACAGTCTCAAATTATGTCTATGAATATGATCTCAATAGCATGATGCTCAAATCAAAACATAGCATCACTAGCATGTCAAGAATATGTTGAAGTCAAAAATACCTTAAAAATGAATTGGGAAGGTCATGAAGCAGTTTCGATGATTTCAAGACCACTAATGTCACGGTGCTAGAAGGTCTCCAAGGAAGTCGTGATGAAAGGATACTAATGATGGGCAACTCAAGCAAAAGAAGCATCAAGGTGAAGATCTCCTCTTCACACACCAAGTATCTTTCAATTTTATAATCAAATTTGGTTAAATGATTTCATGATTGCAAGGGGATTTATAAATCGGTTAGATAATCAAAAGTCCTTGCATAGAATAAGGAGGATTGTCATAATCCTCATAGAAAAGAGAAATCATTGGTATCTATGAAAAGGTCTATGAAGGTCAAGCATTGGTTGAATCCATCAAGAGATTCATAGGATTCCTCAAAAGTCCTCTCATACCTACTAAATAGCGTAGGAGGAGACAGAGAGATATATGAAATGCTAGATATACTCTCGGAAATTGAAGTAAAGAAGGTCACTTAGACCTACACAATTGTAAAGGTATCAAAGAATGAAGGAATAACTTCATGAAGATCTAGGAATGATGATAAGAAGGTAGTCATCATTGATGAGCAAGGTAACAAATATCAATGAACAAAGAAGGTTACCTCACCCAGCAATTTTTGGTCTCTATGCTAGATAGAGAAAGACAAGTTGTTGTCTATAGTATTAAAGGATAAAAGAATTCAACCATGTGCAGAAAGGAAAGGCAAGGTTGGTCCTCAAGCAAAGGCAAGTTAATGGCAAAAGTATTGAAGGGTAAAGGACTAAATCATGTAAGGGAAGTTTGGTCCTCAAACAAGGCAGAATAGGTATAGCTAAAACTATGGAAGCTCATATCACCGGATAGATGGAGGAAGTTGAAGAAAAGGGTCATGGAAAGAGGGAGTAACAGATCTCTCTACTATGATTGGGATAGTATCCCTCACAAAGGGGTCCTATCATAAGCTTATATCATAAGAAATGACAACGATAATAAGATGCATCATGACATCATGGAAGCATTAGAAACAAGAGCTCGTAGCATCACCATGGGAATCATGAAGGACAAAATTCATGGCAGACAAACATGAAGAATATAGTTCTTGGAACTTCAATGATCATTGAAGGAAAGGAAGGAGTCATCCAAGACAAGGCTCATCATACATCAAGTAAAAAAGGAAACATCTGCTAGATGGGGATATGCAAGATCCTCAAGATTATCTGATGGAATCCTCATTGGTGGGTTCACTAATCTAGAGAACAAATAAGTGTTTCATCAAAAACTCCAACTTATGGAATTCATGGGATGATGGTATGATGACATGAAGAAAATCAAGGGATTGAAGATCTTTTCAATCAAGAAAGTTGCTGGAAGAAGCCTAGATGACCTAAAGGTAAAATAAAGTATGTATGCTTGTGTTTGATATTATAATGTCATGTCATATGGTTGCAAGTAACGAGGATCATTACCTCTATCCTGAAAAGCATGATCAAAAGGATCTTCTCCTCTGAAAGAATGCAGGAAGGCATAAGTCACACTAGATGAAATCAGCATAATATGTCCTTATATGAAGTATGAGGTAGTTAACTAAGAAACTCTAATTAAAAGCTCCAGGAAATGGAATGGGTGAGGAAGGAAGAGATCATGAGATATGCAACTATGATGAATGCAATCAACATCCAAAAGGCCAAGAAGATTTAACTAGGAAATCTCCCATAAAGATATAAAGACTCTGATGAAAGTCTGAAAAAGATGAAGACGTTGACAATGGATATCTTTGGGAGATATGTCAATAAGTGTGCAGGACGCTGACACCTACAAGATGTCATGATGAAGAGCCATCTCGTAAGGTATGATTTAATCTAATATGATGTTTTGATTTCTTGAATAATATCTGGATGAGTTCATGTAGGGCTACTAGAACAAGACTTGTAAGTACAAGTACAACCAGCATTCATGCGATGGATGGAAACTCTTGAAAGAAGCATGGAGAAAACAAGAGTAGCCATATGAAGAAAGTTCCAGATGTATGCCAAGAAGGCCACTTTCCATGCAAAAAGGAATGACATGACAGAATAAGAAGGAAAGTGATCAATGGTTGTTTCCCTCATCACATCAAGGAGAGAAGTTGATCAAGCAGCTGAAGAACCCACGAAGAAGAAGTTGTTGATCTATAAAAGAGTCCCTAGTTAAGAGGGAGCTCTGAAAGGTCCCTAGTTAAGAAGAAGTTTGAATTAGATCACCCTTGATTACAAAGGAGTGACAATTGTGTTTTTCCATTTCATGCATCATGCACTAGAACAAGACTAACATCCATAAATCTAGATGAAGGCCGTGAATGGAAATGTAAACACAACATTCTTGTCTTCACTTGGAAAGAAAGAATGGGAGAATTGGGTAATCATCTGGCATCCGATACTCTTTCAAGATATGTAGGGCATCCAAGATAAGAGTAGGTAAGAGGACCAATATTCTTTGAGGGTTGGGAACCCAAGATAAGAATAATCCTAGGTCATACTCAGTGAACACCTGGGTGCGTATGTACCTTGAGAGACAATGATGAAGGTGTTTATAAATCATTGGTCTCGCTAGCATTGTAATTCATGATCTCATGGAGAGATGGAGTTGTTAGTCAAGGCCTTGCACTTTGACAATGTTGATTGATATGATGCTATACAGATGGGATTACCAATCTGATTCTTCTTATGAGAAATTCTTTAGATTGAGAATAACCAAGTACCATTATAAATACCTCCCTAGTTAAGAGGGAGTGTTGAAGAAAAGGGTAACTAGTTTCGGTATTTGTCAATGTAATTTTGATATTTGTACTTGTCAAGAAAAAGAATTATTATTTTTATAAATTATATGAATGAGTTTCTTGCTCATTCTATAGGTCTAGGAAAGTCAAAGAGTCAAAATTATATTTAAGAGCTCTTCTTGAGCATTTATGTAATGAACATGAGTCAACCTAGTGTCAAGCAACCCTCCAAGACAAGCACCATCCTTCAAAGAAGCCTGCAAACAAAGCGATGAAAAGACATCATGTCGACCTGCAAAAATATATTCAATAATGACATGTCAGTTCACCTGGATAAGTCGGCTCAAACTGGAGACATAACAACCATATATACCCAGCTAGGGTATCTGCAAAAAACACGGAATATCGGATTCCTCTGAAACTTCGGAGGTGCAGGAAGGTATAGTCTCAAGAATCTCGGACAAGTCTGCAATCTCGGATGGTTGCATGAAGGTACAGAATCTCGATGACAAGTACAGGGATCTCACTGCAATCTCGGCATAGTTACAGGGTCGCTGTAATACAATGTCGATATAGTTGCAGTTGACCTCAGTGAAAGGAGAACAAGGCTACAATCTTGGTGACGATCACAACACAGACAAAGATACAATCATATTCTCGACATTCCAGATAGAGAAAGGATCTCGCTGTAGTATATATATCCTAGATACAACATGTCATCGGCATTACTGTGAGCATGATAATGGTCATGATCCTAACGAAGATGAAGATTTCGGTACAACTATATATATATACATACATACATACATACATATATATATATATATATATATATATAATATATATAAATAAGTGGAGATCTCATTGATGTTATAAGATTCTCGATGAAGTTGAAGCAGTGGCACATCAAGTTCTCAATGAAGGTGTAACATTGGCATAGCAGAGATGAAGGAACAGTCATGGTACAGCAGTGATCTAGATGAAGGAGCAGACATAGTGCAGCAGTGATCTAGATGAAGGAGCAGTCATGGTATAGCAATGATGATGATGATCTCAGCAATGACAAAGAAGAGGATTGGTGTCTTGGTCTTGGAGTGGCCTAATAGGTCAAGGGTCATGGTCTTGGTATTCATTAATTGGAATCTCTATAAGAAGAATTTTGTTCGGGTTTTCCTCTCCAAGAGGGAGAAGTTTTCGCCCTGGCAGAATGTCAACATCTTGTGTTCTTGTCTCTTTGTTTTGATAGCTATTTGATGAACTAAAGAAGACACACTCTAATAATAATAAGTGAAGATTGGAATAAGAAGAAAATTGAAAACACCTCACAAATAGTTATCATGCTAAGAAGAATCACATTAACTACATTTTCCCTAGATTCTTCAACATGTTCAGGAGGGGACATATATACTTACTTGATAAAGTTTGTGATGTAGTGGACTTGCTTTCTTCTTGAAGACTTGATGGCTTGCCTTCTTGGATCTTGATGTTCTTCAAAATGCTTTCTTCAAATAGACATGCTTGATGATAAGATTTGCTTGGAGAATGATGACTTGACTTGTAGATCTTCTTCCCTTGAAGATGGTGTAGCTTGATGTAGGTCCTTTTTTTACTTGATCTTCCTGTAAGTACCTTTAACATGAAAGGTTTTTCTTCTTGCTTAGTAGTCTTCTTTGATGGATAGTAGATTGTATACCTTCTTGTCCTTGATGTATTTGAGACTTCTTGGCTTGATGCTTCAATCTTGTAGTTGTTTTTGAGATGCCCTTTCCTTGATGTGTCACCTTATGAGTGTTATTGAGATGCCCTTTCCTTGATGTGTCTATGAGTGTTCTTGAGATGCCCTTTCCTTGATGTGTCACCTTAGCTTCGATACCATGTTGAAGAATCTAGGGCATTCTTCTATACTTGATAACAATTTGTGAAGCACTTTTTCAATTTAACTTGTTAAGGTTGATCTTCTTCTCTTATTATTATTGTAGGTGTGTTTACTTCATCAAACTGCTACCAAAACACAAGAAACAAGAACACAAGATATTGGCTCTCTGCTAGGGCAAAACCTCTCTCTTAGAGAGGAAAACCCTTTCGTAAATTTCTCTTATTGAAGCTTCTTATTGGTCAATTCCAAACCCTAGACCCTTGACAAGAATATCCTCCAAGCACAAGTCAAGTCTTTCCTTCTTCCGGCACTTTGTTTCCTGGCACATCATCCTCCTTCTCCTTGCACTTTGTTCCCCGGCACTTCGTCCTCCTCCTTCGTTTGGCAACTGGTGATAGACCTTGTTTATGTGAGCTCTAGAAGAGATACTTATCTTTGATACTTAGTGAGATCATTCACCTATGAAGATACCTTCCTTCTCTTGTCCAACCAAGCTTCTTCTTGATGTGTAGTTGCAGACTTGATATGATAGCACTGCAACCCTAGTTTCTCTCACGTGTGGGAGGTTTCCTTTTATATTTGACTCCTTTTTCCTTCGCTTGGGAGAGCCTCTTCTTAGCTCTAGTGGGAGGCCTTATAGACCTAAGTTTCTAGCCCAAACAAAGATAAATATGCAACTATGATATTGTTGCCGTAGTGACCGCAAACAGCCCTCCTTTCCTCACACGTGTGACGTTAATCTACCCTTGGAACAGCCCTTTACACTTCGGTTTTGTCTCCTCCTTCTTCGCTGCGCTAGTGGCTCTTTATGCTCGTCTTTCTTCACCTTTTTCTCAGCTTCTTCTCTTGCTTGTTTTAGAGGCTTGATTGCTTATCATTGGAGGTGTAGACAACCTCTATATATAGAGGTTTGTCCCTCCTTTAGGTCGACTTGAGGTCGACTTGACTTTTCCACTTCGTTTTTGCTTCTTTTGGTGGTGTCTTTGCATGGAAGGACTTGTGACTTTGCTTGGAGGGATATCTTTGACTCTTATACAAATATATACATAGTGTAACATGCCCTTAAGAGTCTTCAACATTTTCTTTTAACTCTTTGACTTACCTATAGCACTTTGACATGTGTTAGACCTATTTCAATGAGCACGAAACTCATTGATAAATATAACAAATATAATATTTCTTTTATTTTCTAAATACAAATATCAAAATTACATTTATGAAGACCGAACCTAGTTACACATTCTTCAACATGACAAACCCTTGTTAAATGATAAATCAGATCCTCTCAAGATGGTAATTTTTTAGGCCAAAAACCCTAGTTGTCTAGGGTTTGCACTGGCTATATCCTTCATAAATCCTTAATCTTGATGCACGCCCACCTGCAATTTAGAAGTATGAGCTTGCAAAACAAATGTTAGCTAGAGAAACTCAATATATCAGATCTTAAACTATTCAAAAAAATTCGCTGAGCCTACAAGACATATCTTATAAGCATTCCAAGAGATTAGAACATTTTTGTTTGAATGGAGAAATAGCACCAAAACCCCCATAAAAATCTGCTTGAGGCTAGAACAAAGGTGAATGATGTTAATGATTAGTTGCCGTGAAATTTTATTGGCCCTCCAAGGATTGCATTTAAGGCTATGGCAACAAATGATGACTGTGGCGCCAAATTGGCCTCAAATCTTCTACGGCCTCCTTATAATGCAAACAATGGCCCTAAAACCCTAAACGTCTAGGGTTTTTAGGGGCTGAAAACTTCTAAAAATTGTCCGACTTGAAAAAAACAAATTTATGAAGAAACCCTAGACGTTCTCTTTCAGAAGAATGTTTGCCAGTGTTCAAAATTTCTATGAAAAATATTGATAAAGATATGGAAGGCAAAACAAAGAATCAAGTTGTGGACCTCATAAAATATGCAAATTAAAATTATCGTGCCACAAATCCAATGAGAGAAAATCTCCAAACTAACAGCTTCTCCAAAATCCTCTAGTCCTGAAAATGTTATGGGATCAGCCCTTCGAATGAGGCTAGAATAGTCTTGTGGTGATTGCAACTACAATGATAGGCTTTGGAGCCTACTTGTATTCCTTAAAATTTCTTTAAATGCTTGATCCATGAAGGTGGTTGATTAAATGCTTGATCCATGTCAAAATATTTGTTTCTAACTTTTTCTCGTTGAAAAACCCCCATTCTCTTAACCAACATGGACCATAAATTCGATTTTCATTAAAAAATCGATTTTTCTAGGAATTAATTCCCTTTTTCTAGGCCAAAAATATTTTCTTGAATTTTTTCTTGCTTGATTTGTGGAGATTCCCTTCTTGGAAAGTGCACATTCCGTTTTTTAATATTTTTCACTTGGAGAGAATTTATTTTTCTCTCATTTTTATTTTCTGACCAAGTCCCTGCTAATTATTTAACCACTTTTTAGTCAGAAAATCAAAAATAAAGATTAATTAATTTTCTAGCTTAGGATTTTAATTTATTTTGGCCGGAAAAATTAATTAATTGATACTAAGGGCATTAATAATTTTTCCACCATTAAATATTTAGGCCATGGTGTCTAAATATGAGGGACCATGCACCAAAATATTTTTGCATCAAGATACTATAATTAACTCAACCTTATAATGATGACCCAGACGTTGATGCAGCTGAAAAGATAATTAGGGACATTCAACAGGAAAATGTACCACAAAATGCAAAAATATGGTCAAGACAAACATATTTAGCACGTGGGCAAAAGCCAATACATAAGCTCTACCCCATGATCATGACCATCACCCTAGTTCCTACAAGCCCTAGATGTGGCTCCTTTATCATTTACGAACCCATGATTGTCCCAACCCCTAGTGGGTACTGAATCGCCCTACCTTAAAGGGGGTATCCATTGATATATCTCACACATCATGCTCTTACCTCTTGAGCCCCAAGAAATTAATTAAAGAAAAATCATAAAAGGGTAGAAAAATCAAGGTCGAGGCACCTCATGTACCATGATTGCTCCCTCCTATACATTGCATACCCAAGTGTGGGCTTCCCTTTTACCAGCTACCCTTGTACCCCAACATGTGGCCCGGGGCTGCCCCTTTTCACTCCCTACTGTATTCATCTCTTTATCGCATGCCACCACCTTTTAAAGGATGTACCTAGAAACAATCTAATAAGATACTTGGTTAACCCCGTTTGGAGCTTGGAGACATTAGCACATGCCAAAGCCCAATATGAAAAGGCATGCCATTAGGAAGTCCCCACCTGTTGTCTAGGGTTTTTAATCTCTTATACTCGATTTCCTTGATGAATTGTTGTACTGGCTAGGGGACGCATTGGATCTATGCAAGATTGCAAGTGGTCTCCATCTGGGGTTTGGTCTCCCTATACAGGGTCCTAACCCTCCAAAGGGCTACATTGGCAGATTAGGGTGTACAGCAGATTCTAGGGCTACAGCAGTAGACAACACTCCATGGATCCCCGGACATGTTCAGATAGTGCTCGAGATTCACCTATTGGATGAGGAAGATGCACCTGGTTCACTTTTATCCAACCAACCCCACAGTTGTACCATGCACTTGGCAGATGACCCAGGACTTGTATGTTGATGTGGCATCACTTACACCATCATCTAAGCCCTTACAGATGGTCTACAGGCATCTTCGACTTACTTGGAGACCCGTGAGGTCACTTGTGTGCCCTCCCACCCATTGGGAGCACCACAAGTTTATTATGTGGAGAACAAGGGGCCAACCCCTTGTCTATTACTTCTGAAAGTCTTATTCATGATTTTGGCACTTATGGACTTCATCAAGTCTCTTGGAGAGCCCAACGATATGTATTATAGATCATTCAACCTCTTGAGAGTCTTTTTATTTTGTCTATGAGCTAGTTTGGTGGGCTTGTCACCAAAACTTAGTTACTTGCACATTATTTTTATTTTAGAGGCTAATGTAAGCTCAAATAGCTAAATCGAACTCATTAGGAGTGTATAAATACAAATGATGAGAGTTCATTTCTCATCATCACTTGGTTTGGACTTGTATCTCTCTTAACATTTTCGTTATTCCTTCTTGGTGGACGAGATTTTGGAGCATGGATGAATTTTGATGTATGGATTGTCTGTTCTTATCTTGGAGCTTCATGATTGGCAAGTTTATTGGGGGTTGGATATATTCTCTTACATGTAAATACAAATTTAATGCTATTTATTCTTTTACTTCGTCACATGCATTGATGATGAGATTTTCCCCTATACTAGGGCTAGTTGTTACATGCATTTACTATGAAATTGTGTAATTATGTTTCTATATAGCATATTTCTATGTATGGGCCATGTACGTTGAAGGAATCCTCCTAGCGATAATTCTATGGTTGAATTTATCTTGACAAGCCCCCTTACCTTGCAAAGCGAAGTATAAAAGCTTTGAGGTCACTCTCCTTTACCCTAATGACAAGCAAAGTTGATCTTAGGGCCTCCTTGACCTAGAAACGAAGTCCATTTTCATATTCGTATAGACTCCAATCTCCCCAAAGGATTAGGCACCGGTATACCATAAGGTGATAACTTGAAAAATTATTTTTCTTCACCTCTCCTCCTTTATTCTAGGTCTAACCACATTAGGGCTCATAGGGCATCATTTTCTCGGCAAGCCACCCATAGAAAAACTTCAATTTCATGGCCTCTACTATGCTGGTGTCTCTCTTAGGCCTCCTCCAAATTTGAGGGAATTTTGATGGTGGGGTTGTGAGATATCCAAATCCCTAGCCCCGAGATTGGTTTTTGCCCTGAGTTTCCCTAGGCTAGTTCCTCACAGGGATCATTTTGCACCCTCGAGTGAAAATTACTTTTTGATCCCCTTCTCCTCCTTGTTTAGGTCAAATCTATCATTGGTTGCTTAACTCCTTCTTCTTGACCTAAACCGGGTCCACTTTGGTCCAATGTGGTCCCCTACCTTGTCAAAGTCAACTCTTCAAAAACCACTTGGGAATCCATGTTCAAAAAGGATTTTAGGGTTTTTGAAGCTCCTTTACAATTCACACTCTTTAAACCGAGCCCTCCAATAATCAACCCCTTCTCCTAGAGAGCCTTGTACCTTGCTTAAGAAGCAAGCAAGTCCCATTCTTGAGCCTCATAGGAATCATTTTGCACCTTTGAGTGAAAATCACTTCTTTGACCCCCTTCTCCTCTTTGTTTAGCTCAAATTTATCATTGGTTGCTCAACTCCTTTCTCTTGACCTAACATGAGTCCACTTGGTCCCGTGTGGTCCCCCTACCTTGTCTAAGTCAACTCTTCAAAAACCACTTGGGAATCCAAATCCAACAAGGACTTTAGGGTTTTGGAATCTCCTTTACAATTCACACTCCTTAAACCTAGCCCTCCAATCCTTGTTCCCTTCTCCTAGAGAGCCTTGTACCTTGCTTAAGAAGCAAGCAAGTTCCATTCTTGAGCCTCCCCTAGGAAAGGGTCCCTAAGATCACTGCACACCCATCTTAGTTGATCTAACCTTTATAAGTGACTCTCTAAATATCAGACCTCCTCCCATCGGTGAAAGTCTGTAAGAGTAGTATGCTTTAGTTGTGGTGACAGAGGGCTTTAGCTTCATTATTGCTCTTAACCTAGCAAGTACCCCTCTAGGACCCCCTGCTAGTTTGAGCGGTAACAAATAGAAAGAGCATGTTAAGATGTTGCTTCTCATTGGGATCTGCTTTGGTTTCTTGGATGAGCAGGAAACAACACTTAGTTGCTCTAATCACCATCGAGGTCGAATACACTGCAGCTAGCATGGCCTATTGTGAAGCTATTTGGATGAGGAAGCTCTTTAGTGAGTTATTTGAGCACGTGTTGGATACCACCATTATTTATTGCAATAACCAGAGTGGGATTCGCCTATCAGAGAATCATGTGTTCCATGACCACTCCAAGCACATTGATATCAGGTACTACTTTATTTGGGATATGGTACAACAAGGAGCAATAAGGCTGCAACACATCAGGACTGATGAGCTAGTTGCTGACATCCTCACAAAGCCCTTAAGGAAGGTCAAATTCTTAACCTTCCGAGAGAGACTTGGAGTCGTGGAAGGACACTCCCATGAGGGTCCCGCTTGAGTTGGACATTGAGCTCTAGGAACTTTGAGAGGCTTGGGGTACTTCTTAGAGCTATGAGCAACCATACGGTGAGTGGTTCAACTTCCCCTATAGGTATGTTGTGTACAGGGTGAGTGGTTCACCTTCCCCTATAGGTACATTGTGTAGAGGATGAGTGGTTCACCTTACCTTGTGATACCCCATGTTGATATATGAGAGCATAGGGTGAGTGGTTCACCTTCTCCTATGGCATATGAGCAAAAATGAGTGGTTCACCTTCTCCTGCAAATGCCCTAGCGTAAATCCTACCCATGTAGTCCAAGACTCATGGGAAGTACCTCTCATCTAGCCAATGAGTTGGGAAAAGTGGATAGGGACCATAGCACTACAGATGGACGCATCGTGTATTGTCGTACTCCCTATGTCTAGGATACATGGTGTTCAACAACTCGATCTGGGATCAAGTCTGATTGGGGTTCGACCCCTAGTTTTCTTGACTGACTTTTGTTAGTGGAGAGTGGCAAGGACTTGTGACTCACTCTCAAACAAATTCTTCTTCATTATCTATATCAGCTTTTAGCAGAGTTGAGACAAGATGTAGAGATGGTACATCATTAACAAGATGGCATGATGATTGATGATCAGATATTGGCAAGTGAAATTCTCCCTCGTTGAGAGGAAGTGTCAAAAATGGCAACTAGGGCCAAATTCCATTTTGGACAGCTCATTTGATGGAGATATTCATTGCATTGAATTCCTCTTTTCGAGGGGACCAAAATCAACCTAAAGATCACCCAAATCCCTAAGTAAGGTGATTACATCTAGTATAAGGGGAAGAGCAAGATTTTTCATATGACATCATTGTATCGTCCCCAAGTAAGGTGATTATATCTAGTCTGTCAAACCCATGATAGTGTCAATGAGAAACAAGAAATTCCTCTAATAATCAGATACTACAGCGATGTAATTCTGTTTTTTTTATAATAGAAAGTATTAATTTATAAACAAACAAAAATACATATGTTTTTTATTTTTATATAAATTTAGTTAATATTTATAAATGACACATTAAATTCCGATATTAATAATTATTCATCCAATAATTATTTTTATAAGTTTCATAAGTACAATTAAATATATCTTTTTATTTTATTTTTATAATATTTTTTTTGGTTGACCCACGGGGAATTTGAACCTTGATTTCATGGTTTAACGTAATACTTCATAACATGGTTAATTGCCAATTGAGCTGCCCACAATGGCCCTAAAATTAAATTTTTAAAAATTATAAATTATTTTATATTTGTTTGTACTCACTGTTTCCTTGCCACATCCAGATCCTGGCTTTCCAAAAAACTGACGGATCCATATCCAAATCCGGATCCGAATCCTGGTAACTTAGATATATACCCATTTGTAGTATGAAAAAAGGATAAACGATGACCCTGAGGCTAGTCTTCGCAGGAGGGTGTGAATGCACATACTTAGAAGGCCTAAATGAGTGGCACAGATACTTGACTTTATGGCAGAATGTTTTGGAAGATTCATTTAACAATGGCCACCAGCTATTAGCAGCATTAGTGAATAAAAGCTATGCATGACAGTCTTGATATAATGATAACAGAACTTAAAATTGAGCATCAAATGAAATATATGACAATATAATTCTTCATTTGGTCTGCATATGAAGAGAGGAAACTGGAGCAAACTATGAGTAAACACTTATGACATCTTTCATAACTATTAAAATGCAATGATAAAACACTCACCAGCTCTGCCAATGCTTTGTTTAGTTTTGCAAACCGTGGGGCCATTCGCATATTCAAATCTGCCAACAATAATCTTGTATCTGGATCAAGAAACCTACCAGACAACCAAGGATCGTAAGGAGTAATTAGAAATAATAATCATCCAAAGGTTGCTGAAATAATAGATAAACCCTATATATATATATATATATATATATATAATATATATATATATATAACGAAAAGATGTTCTTCAAGGATTTCATAAAACAAGATCAAATAGCCATCAGAAGGTCAATCATCCATACTTCTCGATTTCTTTCTTGTTTGTAACAAGATCCATCTTAGTCAAAACATTTACATGGGGCAGTTCAAGTTGCACCATTGCAGAAAGAGATGCCATACAACCACTTAGATACTTTGTTATATCTGACACAAACTGCAAGATGATGTTGATCAGCTTATACATAAATAAATGAAGAGAGATTTGTCAGCAAAACAAAATTCAAAAGAGTTTAATCAAAATCTACTATGGCAAACCTGGGAATCAAGCAAATACACAGCACAAACATTATAATTCCAACGCCGGAGTTGGTCAACAAATGTTCGGAATACAGGTATATGGGAGTAAAGCTCTATCTGACCTGGATCAGAAAAAGAACAATTTCTAAGCTAAAATTACGATTTCAAAAGCTTTATAACCAAACCAAGTACTACTGAGAAGGAAAGCATCTAAGAGCTCCGATAGTTTCCATTTTGCATAGTCCAGCAAAACAACGCTATAATGGCACAGAATATTTATGGTAATTTCAAATAAAAGAAATATCATGCAGACTCACCTGGGCAATCAAAAACAAGATAGTCATCATCTAAATAATCCTCCAATTGTTCTGCAAGCCAATCCTCCAAATTCTCCTCCAAGTGTCTTCCAAAAAGTTAAGCAACATAAGGTAAACCAGAAAAGCATAAGCAATAAGCATACAACTGACGTGATATTCCCAAACATGAGAACATAGAAGGAAGTCTTCTTTCTGTACAACTTTGTATTTGTTTATACAACCAGAACATGTCACTTCACTCTTTCACATGTGATAAAACTTTCATATATATCTTGCATATGTTTTGAGACTTTCAAATATCTGACTGAAATTACTGGAGTCCAAACTTCAAACAATATCAACAGTATTCAAAAACTACAGCAGTGGATATACAAATCAATATAGAAATCCCCAAACTACACATGCCAAACATCAATTATATGTGGCAATGTTCTAATACTGTATTACGAGAGATATGACACTAGGTATTGTTTGTGAACTTTTTTATGATTTCAGTTCTCAATGTGCAACTCTAACCACTTCTACTCATTTCATCTACTTTACCTTTTTCTCCCCCTTCAGAGTGACCACAACGAACAATACCAATTCAGGAGAAAGGGGATCCCCTCATGGAGAAGAGTAACCATGAGCATCCCAGAAATGTCATCAATGGATCTGTTCTTAGAGTAGCAGTACCAAAACTCTAGTCAGAGAGAAGAAAGAGAATGGTGTGGTGAACCACAAATTGCAGTGTCTTCCAGAAACAAGAAATTGCAGTATCTTCGATGGAAGGATTTACAGTAAATTCTGCAATTAGGGATCGTAAGCTTCAAAGCTCCAAGGGAACCTCCACTCTGTAATCTGCTCTATCTAGAGGATTAATGGAAGAAATCTCTTTCATGGTGAAATTTATCCACAATGGGGTTCTTCCTCCAAGGTAATTATCCAATGGCGTGAATGCCTGTCTTTTGATGCTTCTATTTATTGGCTAAAATGTCAGAGATACTGACGTTTTAATTGTTATTAAGACAGGACTGTACGATAACATCTGGGGCAGGGAGCCCCAAGGGTTAGCTCAACCGGTCGAGTCTTTGTTGTTAAGTGCCTCACCAATCAGGAGGTCACAGGGTCAATTCCCCTCCATGCCCTTGGGGTTAGGCCCTGATAGTCTGGCCGGCAGGATTTGATTCCCTTCGGGATTGATCTGCCCAGATTTTCCTATGTGAAAAAAAAAACATCTGGGGCAGGGGTGGGAGGAAAGGGTGGGGTCCTCATAGACCCAGGAGGAAACAATAAGAGCACCTATGCTTGGAGTCTAGGAATTCTATCAAACAATCTAGCAGAAACATATTCGCTCCTCCAAGGGGTATGAGTTGCCACCTCTATACATATCTCCAAGCTGATCATTGTGGGGGATTCACTCAACATTATCCAACATGTAGTGCTAGCCACTATAATAGTCGAAAATTGAGCAGTAGTGATTTTTACTAGGATCAGACAGGTGTTGCAGAGCATCATGGAGGCAAGTTGTTATGCTATGCGAATCTCACCATCAGAGAGATAGAGGGTTACATTAGGCATAATGGTAATTGTCATCGACTGCCAATACCATGATGACATCTGGCTCACCAATTTGCGTCAAATTGCAATTTAGGGAGCACTTGGCTCCCGTGCAAGGTCATGCATGGCAAGTCATTCACCCCAGTTATAGGGCAGCCTCACATTTTCATGCTCCTGCAAAGCCAGGGCTTCAATTATGAAGAAGAAACCCCCTACTCTACACAATCGAGGTGGAATGAATACGATAGGGATTGTTACTAACAATTCCCTGAAACTATATTGATTAAGCTCAAGGAGGGAGTTTTCACTCCAACCGTGGTCAATACGGGACGTCTCAGCTCTTGCTTAGTCATTAGGTCCTACTGTTTTTTAAAAAAATATAAAAAAAACAGCAATCAATTTTGCTCAGTTTTGAATGTTATGGTGGACTGAAGCCTGCCTGCCTGCCTGGTCATTCTACTTCAAGTTGCAGGTACCCTCAACTCTCAGATTGTTTGTTCCTATGTTATTTCCATACCCTATCTCTGAGTGCAGGTCTGTTCATGGTTACCTCTAAGGTGGTTATCTGACTTATGTCTGCCCAAAGATTTGAGGCTTGCTTCTGTTCACCTTCTTGTAGGTTTGTCATGCTCCTAGGATTTTCTATCCTGGAGAAGTTCCATTCATGTGCCTGCTCCAAGCAGGATCCCTTCAACCTCACCACTAGAATTCCTTTGTTTGTGCTCAGACTTGGTTTGCTTTCCACCACAGTTTTCTTGTCTTGTTCCGCGGGCCATCCTGGACCACTGTTACAGACACCAGTGAATAGTGGCAGGCTCTCATGCATCAACAGGACATCGATATAGTAGTTATGGCTATAGTGGTCAGCCACAAGAGACAAGTCAGCAAATTGAAGCGGAATGTTCTGCGCTCCGTTCGATCCCCAGCAGGTTGTCGCAGAACAACATAGCCAGTCCCTCTGTAATTCAAGCAATTCTAAAAGCAAGGCAAGCTGCAGAAGAACAGTCTGGCCATCCAGACCTCAATGCCCCTGTGCTGGAGCCTCCTCCAATGGAGACTGCAGGGACAACTAATGATAATGGTGGTTTCCTCTCCCCCCTCCAGCAAATGTTTTTTGATTGCAACGGATTTCTGGATCCTTCTGTAGGACCTGTTGTCACCTGAAATGTACACCTAAGGTGCAACACTCAAAGTAGGGGCTGTCACTCTGATCCCTATTCACTTTGTTTACACTCCCTCCTAGCTTAGTGAAGGGGGGTAGTCCCTAAGGATGATTAATTTAAGGAAAACTTGTTGAAGCAACAAGTCCTAGGAGACCAAAGGCAAGATCACTACCTCTCTAGGCAACTTGAATTATAATGAACTAGCAAGTGTTTTATTAAATGAGAAAAATATATCTTAACAAGATGAAGCAATTTAGAACAATGAGGCAACAACGAGATCAACAAATATAGACCAGTGCCTAATGAAAAATGCTCAAAGTAGATTATATCACTTGCAAAAATATGAAGAGCTTCAAGTTGCAAGATAAGCAGTGCTGCAAGATGAATGTTAGTACCACAGATCAAGATAACTAGAAATATGAAAAGTAAAGTGAATTACAAATACAAACAATTGCAAGAAAGAAACTTATGCGTTCAATAAATTATGACATTCAAAAGTACAATAAGCTTGCATTTAAAATATTGAGCCCACGATTCCAATTAAAAATGATGAACGAATGCAAGATGAGCAAATGCAAGAAGAAAAAGTTAGTAATGAGGTTGGTAAGTTAGTAATAAAATAAAGGGACCCTCAGAAATGGGATACCAGGGGGAAAGGACCCCAAGCTCCTTCGAGGCAAAAACTTCTCCATTATTAAAATTAGAAAATTGACTCCCTTTGACAAGGTGAGGGTTCGAATAATCCCAAGGGGGATTTATAAAATGGATTTTTTTAAATGTCTTTCCTCAAGATACAAAATGATTTTACAAAACTTATAATGATTTTATTTCTCCCAAAAGGGAAACAATTTTTTTCCAAAATTGAAATTTCACCTTTCCTTGAGATATTAATATATAAATGAGAGATTTATAATTGATTATTGTAATTAATTAAACAAAACCCTCTTCAAATGATTATTCCAATTAATTTCATTCTAAATTGCCATACATCCCAGGTAGAGTGAACTACACAAGGGTTAAATTGAGGAACCTTTCTAATGTTTGCGGTAAACGGATGAAGGCCACCAAAAATTAAAATCTTAAAAATATCAAGCCTTCCGAAAATTCAATTTCCAGATTTTTAAACTTTAGAAATGCTCCACTTTCCTCAAAATAATTTTGCTCAGAGAAATTTGACATCAAAGCTTAGGAAGAAATTAAACACTGACGGCTATGAGCATCTAAAAATTTTTGGTTCTTGAATTGGACTTCCGGCCAGCGAGATAATGGCCCAGAGATGAAAGCGACCTCCAGAGGAAAAATCGATCTGAAATTTTTACCATTTAACTTCAATTTCGAGCCCAAGGCAATGTTGAATCTCCTTAAAATTATCAAGCTTTATGCCCTTGAGAAATTCATTTGTTTGCAGAAGGTTCAAGCCCAAAGAGGTCTCTCGCACAAAGTGAATGTAACAGTTTTATGGCTCTTTGCTCAAGAGAGAAAAAGAAGCACAAAGGCGTACTAATATGATTCCTATTAGGTATACCCTATATCGAAGAGTATCCTTTGCTTGAACCTTATATTAGTGGAGCAAGGGATTTATTGCTCGCTTGATGTTATGAATATGCGAGGATGCCCTATGTGATCCCTAGGTCACCTAGACACTCCATCTAACATGCGGAAAACATTTTTTTTATTTTTCTCTTAAAGTTGGGACCTAGGGCAGGTTTACATTTAGGGCAAACAAAAGGGAGAAATAAAAGCACTTCTCCTCAACTATTTTTCTCATTTTATTCACCTATTGTGCTTCAGCTTGGAGTGGGTGGCTTGGTCTTCTTGCTGGTTCTTTAGTAAGGCAAATCTACAAGAGACTAAAGGAGAGAAGAAAGGTTGCTATCTACTTCTGAAACAGTAGATCACTAAAGAGGTAACCCCAATGCCAATTCTTTGTAGTTCTTTTTGTATATCTTTGTTGTTTATTTGTAAATTTTTACTCTTCTCCTACTCCTGTTAATTTTAGATAACAATGGTATGTTCTATGCTTTAGCACAAATTACTTCAATGTTCCTTAACCAATGACAATTTCCAATTATTTCCAGTAGCAAACACATTAACTTAAACACATTGACAGTAAATGCAGAAAGAACATAAAAACATGTGCAAAAGACAAGTCAAGACAAGAGGACACAAGATGTAGTGGATGCCAGGGGAAAAACCCAATGTGGGGAAACCCTTTGATCAAATCTTCTTATTATTCTTCACTTGTTCAAAAAAGAGAGTCAACAACAGTCAACTGCAGCCCTAACAAGAAAGTCAACAGTGGTCAAAGCAATTCCAAAATGTCCTCCAAGCAGCTCAGTCAACAGCAGATAAATTCAGCCTTCCAAGAGGGTCAAAGTCAACCCAAAACAGTTCGGTCAAACTAGTCAAAGGAGAGAGAAAACACTGCTGTATATTATGCAGTCAACGCTGAAGTCAACCCTAGTCAAACAGTCCCAAACTACTCAAAAACTGTGCCAATAAATGCGGCCTTCAAAAATCGGATTTCTGCCCACAAAAACGAAGTCAACGCTGGTCAAAAGCACCCTGGTCAACGCTGGTCAATGTTGTTTTGTTTTCCTGAAATTTTCTGCCAGCAAACAAACCCAGAAATTCGTCCTCCTTCACACATGCGAAGTAGAGAAAGTTGCCTCCAAGCTGTACGAACCAATCAAGAGAGGAGAGAGAGAGAAATATGTGATGAAATGAGTGATGTCCAAATGAGGAGAGGGGTCACTCCTATTTACACACTTCGTTGAGGGTGAGGAGACAAATCTGTCGGGCTTATGAGCCTACATTTGACTAAGGCCGTCCTTGACAATTTGTGTATGAAAGAGAATAAATTCAAAATTCCACTTCTGCTTGTCAAAATGAGATGATCGTTATATCAAAATTGGACCTATTGAAAAGAGGAATCCAATGCAATAATCATCTCCATCGTATGAGTTGTGCTAAGGTGGAATTTGACCCTAGTTGCCAACTTTAACACTCCCTCTCAACTAGGGAAAATTCCACCTGCCAATCCATTTGTCATCATCATGCCATCTTGTCATCCTGTACCATCCATGTCATCATTGCCCTGCTCTGCTAAACCATGAAGTAATAATGAAGAAGTGATCGAGAGTGAGTCATATGATTATACCACTCTCCACTGACAGAAGTCAGTCCTTGATCCCAAATCAAGTTGTTGAACACCATGCATCCTAATCATAGGGAGTACAGCAGTAAACGATCTGTCCATCGGTAGTGTTATGGTCCCTAACCATCTTTTCCCAACTCATTGGCCAAATGAGAGGTACTTCCCATGAGTCCCAGACTCCATGGGTGGGATGTGTTTTGGGGCATCGACAGGAGAAGGTGAACCATTCATCATGCTCATATGCCATAGGTGAAGGTCAAACCACTCATCCTATGCATATGTCAATTGTAGGGGAAGGTGAAGCACTCACCCTACATGCATGTGTCTAGGTAGGGGAAGGTGAACCACTCACCCTACACACATGTCAACAATAGTGGGGTATCACAAGGGAAGGTGAACCACTCACCCTGTATCTAGCGCACCACTAAGGGAAGGTGAACCACTCACTCTATGGTTGCTCATAGCTCCAAGAAGTACCCCAAGACCCAAGAGCTCCCAGAGCTCAGTGTCCAACTCTTACGAGACCCTCATAGGAGGGTCATTCCGCGACTCCAAGTCTCTCTCGGAAGGTTAAGAATCTGACCTTCCACAAAGTCTTCATGAGAATGTCTGCAACCTACTCATCTGTTCTAATGTGTTGGAGCTTTATTGTTCCCCGTTGTACCATATCACGGATATAGTGGTACCTGATATCAATGTGCTTGGAGCAATCATGGAACACAGGATTCTCTAATAGGTGAATCCCACTCTAGTTGTCGTAGAAGATCAAGGTCGTATCTAGCACGTGCTCAAATAGCTCACTGCAGAGCTTCCTCAACCAAACAGCTTCACAACAGGCCATACTCGCAGCAATGTATTCGGCCTCAGCAGTGCTTAGTGCAACCGATTTCTTTTTCCTGCTCATCCAAGATATTCAAGCATACCCCAAAGAGAAGCAACACCCAGACGTGCTCTTACGATCCACCACACTTCCAACCTAGTTAGCATCTGAATATCCATGTAGTCTCAAGTTACCAACAATGTATCTCAGTCCATATTGGATTGTGCCCTTAAGATATCTCAAGAGATTCTTGGCAGCAATCTAATGAATGTGATGAGGCTCGACCATAAATTGACTCAACGTGTTCACAGCGAAGCACATGTCATGACAAGAGTTGACCAAGAACATCAGGGCCCCCACAAGTTGACGATACTTGAAAGGGTTTGCTAGTTCGGGCCCAACAACACTTCCATATAGCTTCTTAAAGTTGAGTTCCATCAGAGTAGTCACGAACTTGCAATCCACCATCCCACATCTCTCAAGTAGCTTCACAATGTAGGTTCGGGTCAGCATCGCTCCTTGTAAATCCAAGCTTCATAAGACAACTATCAATCCTCTCATATCAAGCCCTAGGGGCTTGCTTCAATCCATAGAGGGCTTCCTTCAACCGGCATACATGTGTCTCACGATCTTGAACTTCGAACCCCTCTGGTTGTTCCACATAGACTTCCTCTTTAAGCAAACCATGCAAGAAGGCAGTTTTTAAATCCATCTAGTGTAGGCTCCATCCTTGCGAGGCAACAAGGGTTATGATCAAAAGGATGGTGGTATATCAGGCAACCGATACAAATATCTCATCATAGTCTACTCCTTTGTTTTGAAAGAAGCCTCAAGCAACAAATCTAGCCTTGAACTTCTTAGCACTCCCATTAGCGCCATGTTTGATCTTGTAGAGCCATTTTGAAGTGACCATTGACTTATCATTGGGTCTAGGAACCACATCCCAGACATCATTCTTCATGATTGACTCATCAGCTCCATGTTTGATCTTGTAGAGCCATTTTGAAGTGACCATTGACTTATCCTTGGGTCTAGGAACCACATCCCAAACATCATTCTTCATGATTGACTCGTTTTCCTCATTCATCGCATCCTTCCAAACTTGGTGTTTCGCGGCTTCCTCGAATGTGCAAGGCTCAAATTGTACAATGGTACTCATGGCAGCTACCATGGCATCTAAGTACCCTTGGTACCTATTCGGCTTCTTGCTTTCACAAAATGTCCCCCTCGATGCAATATGTTTTTCAACATATTCAAGAGTATCTTTGAGCCACAAACGTCTTTTTCTTGAAGTAGAGGGCTCACTAATAGGTGGACCAATGAGATCCATCGAAACTTCCACATCGGGCATCGGTTCTGTTAGGGTCCTATAATAATAGGATTCATAATTTTGAATTGACTATGATTAGTCTTGTAATATTGTACATACGTTTGCTTTCTGCAAAATGTTAAAAAAATGTAAAGAGGGTGAAGTCATAAAAGAATAATCAAAGGACCAAAAGAAAGAAAAAGATAAAAAATATATAAAATATGAACCCCAAAAAGAGATAAAAATAGATCATGAAAGTGTTGAAAATTCAAATGCCACTTCTTTTTACTTTGCAAAATAACATTGTGTGTAGCTTGTCAAAAATGCCACAATCCATGATGGTCAAATAGTTTAATGTTGATTCATTCACGTTTTAAATTTCATGTTGATACATAGAGAATGAAGATCTAGCCAAAATGTTTAATCTTGGCAAATCAATAGTTAGTTAGAAAATAATAATGAGCTCATCAATTTAATCTGAGCCATTGGAAGTTCTAAGGTTATAATTAGATAGTTTGCTTGTCAAAGAAAAATAAATAAAGGGTCAGCAAGCTCAAATGCACCCAATGAATGAAGAGAAAATACTAGGGCAAATAAAGGGTAGGTAGAAGAAGTTTTGGAAATGCACCTTCATCATACTTGATCCTATGTTGCACATTTCATGTGCAGGAGGAATTATTAAAGGCAAAGGTCAATTCACTAAAGCTTATTCACTAATTTCCCTTCATAATACCCCTACTACCCCCCCCACCCCGCCCTGCCCCCCGTTATTAATTTCCCTTCATTTTTCCCCTTCATTATTTTTCATTTTCAAAAGAGTATTTTCCCTTGTAAAATATCCCTTCCACCCCCCCCCCCTTCATTCCAGTTTCCCCCTTATTTCATTCCATTTCCCCTTCCAAAAACCCATTCCCCTAGTGTGAAACCCCATTCCATCACAAATAATACCCCCCCCCCCCCAACTTATTAATTTCCCTTTCTCCCTTAAAAACCCACTAAAACCCCTTTATCCTAAGTTTAAATGGTTAAATGTGTTGGGCCCCATTAAAAACCCTTCTCGATACCCTTTAAAGTTAACCCCTATGTTATTTTCTAACCATAGTCCTGCTATATATATTTAACCCCCCATTTTTATAATTCCTTGATACCCTATTAACCCATCTCATATATCAAAATCCCCTAATTACTTTCTAATTAATTACATTTCATTGTAATTAAACCCGACCCCACTCCCCAACTCCACCCTTGCAACTCCACCACGCGATAGCCCTCCAATTTCCCACCTCTAGATCTAACGGCCCATATGCATATCACGTGCTCCCATCGTCCGACACTCAAAATCCCAAAAGCACGTGAGATTCGCAATTTTGGTCAATCACTGTTTCGTTACATGGCAGCACCACGTTGTATCGCGTGCTCTCGAAAAACACCGCCCTCCACCCAAAAGAGGTGCGATATTGCATAAAATCGCCTCCCCACATAAAAGCAAACCGCTCACTGTTCATTCATTAGTCCCGCACCAAAATTTAACCATTATTAGTTAAAAGCCGAAAAAACCTCCACTCTTTTCAATGATTTTTCGTTGTAAACGCCTCTGTCGACCAATTCCAATGCCTGGAAACCCTCTTCAACTGTTTTCAACCCATTTACAACCTGAAGACCTTGTAGATTCCAAATTGAAGCAACACACAAACAATTCAAGCTTTAGAAACCTCTACTGCTACCATACAACTCTGATTGCGCACCAAATCTCTGTTTTCCAAGTATTCTTGAAAGAACCAGAACAACCCTTTGTTTAAAGCTTTGCACAGTAATTAATGAAAGGTTAATTAATTAAATTAATTAAAAGACCATGCCAAACTAGAATAAACCCACTATGCATCCAAAGGCCCTTCTTCTGCAAATTATATTCGCCCTTCCTACTGTTCCAGAGCCCCTAAGCTTACTCCTAAGCCATAGAAAGAATAATTCAATAGAATAAACCAAATTATGGCTTCATAAAGCATTCTGAGTGAAAAACCCCTACAAACCCCTCACTTGGACATTGACCACCTCCCATTGGGAGACATAGATTTCCAAATTAAAGACACATCTACTTCTAGCCACCTATTAAAGCTCCACTGCTAGAGTAAAGATAAATTCCTAAACCAAAATTATGACATTCATCTATGGGAATCAAATTTGCCCAAATACTTGTTCCCACAGGTATACCTGTTCCCAGAAATCATCCACTTTTGCCAAGCTTGCTATATCCCAAGTTAAAGAGCCATAGTTTCTCCTGACCAACAAATTTTGTTTACAATCACTGCTGAATCCATAAATCAAATGCTGCAGATCCAGCCAAACTCAAATGAGACCCCATTTTCGATTGAAGCCTTGCTTGAACTTTACATAAAGTTGGACCTTCCCAAGAGGGCTCAAATCTTTCAAACATTCATCCTAGAAGAGTCTCATACTCCTACAGATAGTCCTCCATACTCTGCCACCATTTTCTCTGAAAGGGCCAGACAAATTGTAACCATGTTGTCTTGTATCCTAGGGTATACCACTGATGAATTTGTAGATGAGCCTGTACTTGCTTTCCTCTCTATTTTTTGCCAAAGCAAGCCTCCAACTGCAATTTTCAATTTTGCCTAGTTCTTGGCAGATAGAATCCATGATCAATTGATCAGCCTGCCAAATGAAAGAGTATTCAAATACTCTTCAATATTTTTCCACATGTTCCTGTATTTCTAGTCAAACAAGTTTCCAATCAGCATCCAAAAGTTGGACACGAAGGGCCATCCAAGATCTGTCATCTTTTGGACACCCTTAATCCAAAAATATTCCACTGTTTTCAGTTATAAAGAGTTCATTCATTCCTTTGTTCATCCAGTTGTAAACATGCTAACTAGTAGCAATCAACCCAGAATCAATGATGAGATAAAAAGAGTTTTGCAATTGTCCAAAAACAGTAGAGTAGGAGACTGGTATCTATACCAAAACCACACTGAAATCAGGATATATGGATGCCAACTCACTCCTTGTAAGCCGCCTAAATACCTCCCCATGAGGATATTTGCATTAGAGTATTTCAAGCAAATCATAAACTCAGATGAGGTAACTTTTTTGTCAGCTAGGAAGAAAACACAGTTCAAGATCAAAAAACAACTGGGCCCTTTTATTTGTAATAATAGGGAAGTTAGACAAGAAGCAGAGAAAATTTTACAGCAAATGAAGTTCAGTAGCAATTTCATGTGGCAGTATGACCCTAATGGAGTCATAAACAAATTAAGGCTCAAGTTCAAATTAAGCCCTTTTATGCATGAGTCCAAGCCAGATATCGAAAGATATGCCAACCAATCAGAATGGTCAGAAAATACCTTAATAGAAGTGGAAAAGCAGATAGATACTAGTTCCTTTCTGCAGGTTCCAACCCTACAAGAACAGATGGTTATTAATCCCATTCTACAGACTCCATCCATGCAGGACAAAAATGTAAAAAGAACTAGGGAAGAAGGTTCTAGCTCTAAAATGGATACTACAAATGACAGGTTTGAAATCAGTTACAAGAAGAAGCCCAAGCTTAATCCTGTAACTGAGCAAGAAGACACCAATGATACAGTGGAAATCATTGATACTGACACAATGGTTCAAAAGAGTAAAGGTCCAACAGTTTCAAAGGAAACTCATCAACCTTCCACCTCAAATACTCAGATTATTAAAAGACGGCTTAGTATTGAAGTCTCTTCATCCAGCAAGGTTGAGGAATGAGGCATTTAAGGCTGAAACATATGCCTAGTACTTCAAACAGACTCCTAGCAATCAAAAGAGGTTGATGTCAGCTTTTGACATTAAAACTGGTAAAATGCAAATGACCTTTTTGCAGCTTCCAGTCCAGCAGCCTAAAACATCAACGGACTATAGGAAGACAGAGTTTGAAGTTTTGGCCAAAGATGTTCACCCTATTGATCAAATTGAATTTCATAAGCAAGCAATTGAAATGATTTACACCACAATGACTAACAAAGCAATAACTGTGTAGAAGCTTCAAAGCTCTCTGGACAACATCACAGCACAGGCCAAGGATAACAGAATCAAGTCACTAGAGGACTTGGTGATTCAAATTGGATATAATCCAAACAACATCAAGGCAGCAGAAAAGCTGATAAAGACGAAAAATGAAGACATTGTTGCTTTGAAGAAACAACTAAAGTTGCCTCCTTCTGAACATCCACAGACCAAGGAGGTCCTAGAGAGCCAAACCCAGCAGGATGAAATAATGGATCTCATTCTTCAACTAAATGCTCAATTGAAAGAAATGGAGAATGAATTGGACAGTTTAATACAGCTGAAACAGGCTAGCATTGAGACAGCCACTGCCACTGCTATCCCTACAATCACTACAACAGTTCCTTCAACTTTAGCAACTTCATTAGCCCCAACAGCTCCAGTAGCTACAACACTTCCAACAACATCAACAACAGGTTCAACAACAGCGACAGCTCATCCAAGTGATGAAGAAGGAAAACTGGTCAACGCCGTGGAGGACATGTCCATTCAAACCACTAAAATAAATAGACTTAAAGAACAGATAAGAAGTCTAGAGGATAAGAAGACACTGCTCAAATTATGCATAAAAATGAAGTACAAAAGTCAAACAAGTTGACTGAGAGGATAAAGAACTTGGAAAAGGAATTAACATTGAAGGAGCCACTTGCCCAAGCAAAAAGAGTAGCTATGGGCCAATATCATTGACTCTGTCAATGATGTTTGGCCATCTATACAAGTTATCTTTGAACAAAATGATTTAGTCAAAGAGTTGGTGAAGCAATTCAAAGGGTTAAGGGCGAACTTGAAAATATGCCAGAAGAAGCCTCAAGAATAATCCAATCCCTTAATTCAAAGAATAAATATGAATTTCAAGAGCTTGACATAACTGACAGAACCGACACTATACTAGAGGTGAAGATGGTAATCACCAAGAGGAACTTGATGATGCAGCTTGAGGACAAATGCCAAACCATAGAGCTAGCTATAAGCAAGTTCATGGTCAAATTTGATACTTTGAGGCAGAAAGGTCTACCAAATCCATTGGTAATAAATGACAAGTTAATGCCACATGAAGACTATAACAAAAAAATTAGAGAAGTGGCAAGGGAGCAAGCCAATATTTCTTCTATGAAAGGGATGCCTACAGGAAAGGTTCTTTACCAGACTTTTGAGAACCTCTTTTACCTCCAGCATGAGGTAAGACATCTTTTTGTAACAAGCCCACCTTTGCAAAATACACAGAAGTTGATGAAGTCTACAGAAGAATGGTAAATATTAAATTACCAGATACAAAGACTTGGAAAAAATTAAATGATTTACTGTGAAAATGCAAGGCAAATAGTGGATACAGAGCAGTGAAAGAAAAGCAACAGGTCAACAAAGTCAAAGAGTATCAGTCAAAAGGCAAAGCAAAAAGGATAGCCAGCGTAAAGCAACAGCAAAGGAGAAAAAGCAGAAAAAGATCTAACAGCAAAGCCAAATAAACAGGGACAGCTTGCAACAGTTACATATCTGTCTCTATCTTCTTGCATGAAGAATTTTCTTTTTCCTTGAATAATTCCTAAAATCAATTTAGGATATTTTGTAATACTTTTTTGTATAAATACTTAATAATTCGAAGTATAGAGTGTGCATTGCTAAACATTTCTATAGTTGTATTGATCTCAAATTTGGAGACATAAGGAATGAGACAGCCTTTGATTGATTCTATCATAATCCTTTGAGCTCTTGTCTCATCCTTATTGTACAAAGTTAAGGCTTGAGTTTATTCCTTAGCAGGGATAGTGATAATACCTTTGACATGTTCTAAAAGTTCATTCTCCTTGAGAAGTAAATCAGTCCTCTTCTTCCATGCAAGAAAGTTATTAGTACCTACCAATTTATTGCTTTCCTTGCAAAAAAACATTGATGTATATTCAAAAGGGTACTTACTTGATAGGTTTTGAAATGTAGTGGATTTGCTTTCTCCTCGAAGACTTGATGGCTTGCCTTCCTAGGATCTTGATGTTCTTCAAGTTTCCTTCTCCAAGTGGACTTGCTTAATGATGGGATTTGCTTGATGACTTGTCGCTTGATGTAGGTCCTGCTTCAATCTGCTCTTCTTTGTAGGTGCCTTTATGTAAGGTTCTTCTCCTTGCTATGTAGTCTTCCATGGTGAATGATAGGTGATAGGCCTTCTTTTCGTTGAGTAGATTTGGCTTGATGCTTCAACCTTGTAAATGACTTTCCTTGATGAGTGTCCTCGAGTTTCCCTTTCCTTGATATGTCACCTTAGCTCTGATACCATGTTGAAAAATCTAAGGAAATTAGGTGTAGTGTGATTCTTCTTGACTTGATAACAATTTGTGAGGTACTTTTACAATTATCTTAGCTTGATCTTCTTATTATTAGTGTGTGTGTTTCATCAAACTGCTACCGAAACATAAAGAAAAGAACACAAATGTTGGCTCTCTTCCAGGGCCAAAACCTCTCTTCTCTTGAGAGGAAAACCCTTCGGTAAGTTTTCTCTTATTGAAGCTTCTTCTTGATCAATGCCAAACCCTAGACCCTTGACTAGGATGTCCTCCAAGCAAAAGTCAAGTCCTTCCTCTTTTCTGCACTTGGTTCCTCGGCACATAGACTTCCTCCTCCCAGCGCTTCGCTCCCCAGCACTTCGTCCTCCCTCTTTGTTTCTAGTCTAGAGATAGTCCTTCCTTGAGTGAGCCTTCTAGATGAGATGTTCCTCTCCTAGCCTTTTGCTCAAGTAGACTTCTTCTTTGACCAAATGAGATCCTTCTTGAGATATGGGTGTATGACTGTACAGTTGTTTTGTTGCCCTAGTTTTCCCACGTGTGAAGGGTACACTTAGTGAATTAGGGTCCTTTCACCTTCGCTAGAGAGAAAGACTTCCTCACTTGTCTTGGGAGGCCTTGTAGGCCTAATATCTAGCCCAAACACCAATGAATCTTGCACTGAAATGTTACTGGTGTTATATCCGCAATCTGCCCTCCTTCTCTTCGCACATGTGACTGTTTCTAGCCCTAGAAACAGTCACCTACCTTCGCTAAGTTTCCTCCTTCCTTCGCTGCACTTTTGGAGACCCTTTAGACTTGCTTCACCTTCTTATCTCTTCGTTGATTTCACACCTTGTGTTATGTCTTTTATGAGGGAGTGGACAACTTCTATATATAGAGGATTGTCCCCCCTCTAGGCCGACATTAGGCTGACATTCTGTCTTTAGGCCAACTTGACTATTTCTTCGTTATTTTCTTTGTTTGGCTTCTTGAGGAGGACGACGTTGCTGCATGGAGAGGACGTGTACCTGTCTTGGAGGTATTCCTTTGACCTTTATACTGTTTTATATAGTGTAACATGCCCTCAAAGGGTCTTACATAAATACATTGACTCTTGACTTCCTAGAAGCACTTAAACATGTGATTGACCTAATTCAATGAGCAAGACATTCATTGACAAATATCATAAAAATAATTTCTCTTTTCTTGAATAAATACAAAAGTCAAACTTATATTTATGAAGACCGAACCTAGTTACACTTTCTTCAACAATTTTGATTCAATCATTAATATTAGTATATGTCAATATTTGATAACAGTTGCAAGGGTTTGATAAGATTTGACTTATTGGTTTAATATAGATGAGCAATATTGAATTTTTGACATGATGCGTAATAATTCATAGAGATGTTTTGGCCTATGGATCAATTGAATTCACAGTGATAATGGAAATTTGCCTTGATATGATGATGCTATGACTTATTTGACATGGTGGGCTAAATGACTCTCAACATTTCAAATTGATTTTGTATTGGCACCTTTGGCATCTGAGTTATAAACAGTGGTTATTCAATATGCAGTGATCTCACAATGAATGGATGAAACATATATGGCTTATCCTTGGTGTATGCATTTGCATCTAGTGACAGAAATGATTTTTATTATGATCATGAGGATGGCTCGATAAAATTTGGTTGAATATTGCTTGGTAAACAAAAGGTTCTTGATATGAGAATAGATAAGGTTGTAACCTAGTATTTGGTTATGAGCTCCTCCTGGCACTTGGTCCTAAGAGTTTGTAAGTGATATTGGCAAAGACTTTCATAGCTTTGATATTTGTTTCTTGGTTTTATAAGTGAACTTTGTTGATTTGATTGCACAATATTGATTTGTTTAAGGTTGAGCAAATTGGTTTGGTCAAGTATTATGTTTGCAAAAAGCATTGTATGAAGCAAGCGCCCCGAACCTCGTATGCCCCAATTGACAGTTACCTAGTAAAGCCCAAACGATGTGTCGATCCAAACCTCTACTTCGAAGCGGCCCAAGGTATGCCTTTGATTTTTGGTTTTATATGTTGACGATCTATTCTTGAGGGAGATGGCCTCTGAAGTTTGAAATGAGGTACTTGACATGATGAAGTTTGCAAAAGGGAAATATATTGTGAAGCTATTAAAGAAATTTTGGTAAGTGGCAATGCAAATCCTTGGACACCTCAATGGAATTTAATTTCAAGAAGTTCTGCAGAGATATTGCTAGACCTGACTTGGGAAATGACAGTTGATTGAAGCATTGATGTTCCTTGTAACATCCATCTACATATATATTTTGCAGAGAACAACCTAAGTCAACTCATGATTAAGTCGTTTCATACACACTGGATTGCCGACAAGCACTTTCGAGATATTTGCATGGGACAATCAATTTTTGGTCTGAGATATTTTTCCTAATGATATATGACTAGCACAGAAAATTTCAAGGATGGAAAATTATCTTGAAGTTTAAGAACATTGGCGAATCTGACTAGTCCCTAATATGCAAACTACAAAATGTTTATTGATATATTTGTAAAATTATTCAAATTTATAGTGATTTTATATATAGCCTCTATATAATGTTGGCAATATTTAAGGTAAAATAATTTTATATTATAAAATTTGGGTGAATCATTTTTATAAAAAATGGAAATTAGTGAATATTTTTGTGGAAAAATCATGGAACATTAGGCCACCTGCGGATATTAGCCCCTTGGCAATATTTAAGGTAAAATAATTTTATATTATAAAATTTGGGCGAATCATTTTTATAAAAAATGGAAATTAGTGAATATTTTTGTGGAAAAATCATGGAACATTAGGCCACCTGCGGATATTAGCCCCTAAAATTAGCCCACTGCATGGATGTATTGACGTTGTTTGGGATCGTTATTGATGAGATAAGCACATCTGGTTGTTGCTTTAGTATGAGATTTTCCATGATATTTTGGATAAGAAGTCTATAGCTTTAAGCATAATCGAGGTTGAGTATGATGTTGCTAGCATGGCTAGTTGTGAGGCAAGTTGAAGAAACTCTTTCGAAAACTATTTTGAACAGGTTTTGGATGCCATGGTGATAAATTGCGATAATAAAGAGTAGGATACGATTGGTAGAGAATCCCATATATAGCTGGGACTGAGATATTTTCATATATTGAGACAATGTTGCTTTACTTGACAAGCTTAGGCTTGTGGTTGTTGCCTTCTTGAGAGGGAGGATGAATAAGGTATCCTTTTGTGATATATATTTGTTCTAATATAATATTTTATTTGATGTCCTGCATGAACAGGAAAACAAAAGACTACAGCTCTGGTTAATGTATGAGGCATTTTGATTGAGCTTTTTAGTAAGCAAGTAACGGATATGAGCACGCTGATATGTTTCTGATCTACAAAAAGCAAGGCAGATCGAGGACACTAAGCCAACTCTTTCCCCCTATCTAAGCTCCCAGGGTGTGGAATTGAGATGGAGGACTCTGGGGTTGAGGGATCTCTAAACAATAATGTATCACCCCTATTTGTTACCCACAAGGTTGCTCCCCTATGTTGGTTTATGCAAAGTATACCCCAGTTGGCATCATACCCACAAGTCGGGCTTGTTGGGATTGTCGCTCCCCGTCTGGCCAACGGATTGGGAGAGAGCTTGGAGGTGTGCAATCCTTACCTTTGGTAAGTCGAGTATCTCACCTAAGTCAATTATGATGCAGATTTTCTACCACATGACTCTTGAGGGTCATTGTTAGGAAAATCAATGGGCAATAGGATGGATGAGATATTGATTAACATAGGGTGGAAAATGTTTTCTCCCCTATGTGATAACTCCTGTTGCTCGATATAGGGTGGAAGATGTTTGCTGCCCTATGCGATGACTCTTATTGCTCAATATAGGGTGGAAGATGTTTGCTCCCCTATGATATGACTTGGGGTGTGTGTCTCATAGGACCTTCCTCATAGTCATTGGATTCCAAGTTGAGATTGAGTCCCCCGATGTGGTTTCAAGTTGAGATGTGCTCCCTGATGTCGTTCTGAATTGAGATAAGTTCTTCCATGTTGTTGATGAGAATTGAGGGTGGTAGCTTAAGCTCCCCTCCGATCTCAAATTCTTCTTCTTTTAGATTTGAGTGTTCAGCGTCTAAGCAGAGACAAGCAAGAGATAAGCAGGGATAAGCAAACATGAGCTGAGACGAGCAATGACGACATTTGATGACGAGATATTTGAGATAGGATATGATTTGATGATAGGATACTTGTGATGATTACATGATGCAGTTGGAATTTCTCCCTAGCTAAGAGGGAGTGTTAATTTGGCAGCTCAATGACAAATTCCAATCATGAGACTAGATTCCTCTTTTTGAGAGAACCAATTTTGACTTTTGAAGCTCTTAATTCAGACAAGGGAAAGCGTATTTTTTAATTGAAGCCCACATGTGCACAAAAGGACACCTCGGCCCAAAAGAGAAATTGAACACCCCTCGCATGGCTATAAATACAAGTCATGTGGCCCTCATTTAGACATCATCATGATCATTCTTCTTTCTTTGATTTCCCTTACACATGTCTAAGGTGGTTCGCGGAGATTGGTTCTTACAAGTCCGAAATTACAGGGCCTGAAGCTCAAACGTGAGACCTAGGGTTTTGGTTTCCAGCCGCAAGGATGACACACGCATTTTTCGATTGCAACCGCAAGCACGCGGGCTCATGAGCGTGGTTGGAGGGTTTTAGCTGCACGCATGTAAACCCTTTGCGTGCAATTGGAAACTAGGGTTTGATTTTTCAGTTGAGAGCAAAATTCAACAATTGACCGCAAACAATGACAATTGACCGCAGACAATGACAATTGACCGCAGGCTTCTGAATCAAGGTTTCTATCATTAGCATTGTTGGGTTCATCTCTTGGATGGTGTTTAGTTCATTTTGTTGGATAGTCTTGTAGTTGAAGATATGGATCATCACTGTACTCTCTTTGTTGAAACACTCAATGATAACCTAACAAAAAAAAGAATTAGGAAGGACTTTCCCCATTATGGGTTTTTTCCCCTGGTCTCTGACCAATCTTGGTGTCTCTATGTGTGAATGCTTTTCTTCTATTGTTCCTTTAAGTTTTGTTGCATTGACGATGATATTGTTCTTTTTATATAAATGCATACGTTGTTGAATAATGTTGTAAAATTGAATAATGTTATGATGTTGTGGGGTGAATTTAATATGTAAATGAAGAAATGCAATTATCTAAGGCAAAGAACAATATAGCCCTAATAAAATTAACAGTGCAAACCACTTTTGGAATGAAAAGAAATTTGATCCCTCTCGATGCTTGGTAGATGCGGAGTTAAAATGGATCTAGGCTGTTATGAGATAAATTTCACATCTCTATTATAATAAAGTGTTCTCATTTTTAATTTTATTAAAACCTTGATTTAATCTTTATGAATATCCACGGAATATTTTTAATAGTAGCGAGGATAGAGACTTTAGATGTATCTCAAAAGAAATTATAACATTTTTTCTTTTAGATTTAATTAAAAAATATTATAAAATACAATATTTTAAAATATTTTGATTGTGATATGAATTATCATTTTTGGGCATATATGATATTGATAAGCCATGGTATTGGAACAAAGCCTATTGACAAGTCAATAATACCCCTAGTAAAGTGGGGGTGAATATTCATGGTTAAGAATCTTGTTATAACTTGAAGGTCTTATTGTAACCTTTGTATAATATAATAACATGCGGATAACTGCATCACATATTTTATGTCATAATTTATGGATATGGTTCCAATATTCATGCATGATTTTTAGATGTTGGTGTAGTAATTTTTTAATCCAAAAATTAAATCTTTGAAAATAGCTCATACTCACGTAAATAACATATTTACCATCAAATACTTCCCACCATAATTTAAGTAAGCCTTTGCATAAAAAGTGGATATAAATAAAATGTAAATAAATATACTTATTGTGTCAAAATTCATAAAAGAAAATATTTCTTTGGTCATATTTATATTATTAAATTAATATGCTTCAGAATTATCTTCAAAAAGATATTAGCCCCGAGGGTTAGCTCAATTGGTCGGGTCCACACCGTTAAAGAGCCTTTGCTATTGAGAGGTCACAGGGTAAATTCTCTTGCCACCCCGGGCTCCGTGGATGAAACAGCAGGAAGCAATCCCTTCAGGTGGATTTGCCTAGTACAAATATTCCATGAACATGGCGATCACCAATCTCCGAGGTCCATGAATTACATAGAACAAAAATCTTCAAAAGGCTCTGTTTAGAATATTGCAAGTTACAATTTCTTATTAACTTTAATTTCCTTATATATATGAACCAAATGAAATATGACATAACAAGGGGTTGCCTTGGTCATCAAGGGGAGAAGTATAAACGTAGATTATCACCATCAAAGGAAGAAGTATAAGTGTAGATAGCCACAAGGGTATCTTACTTCAAGCCTACTATTATTGACATATTTTCTTCATAGAGACCGTATTTGGTACATAGAAGCATCCATGAAATTGATTTCATTTTTTGAGGGTATGACTGGTTTGAGGGCTTCGCCATGCACAGAAAACAAATAGAAGACAATTATTTTTTGAGTTATCAAGTACCGCACCTAATAATATTTATAATATATGCTCGATTGAGGATGCAATAGTATTTGGCAGTTGTAACAAGAGTTACCTCGACTGGATGGAAGACTGACCAAAAAATCACTGAAATTCTTGAACCCATCCTTCGAAAGTGTCTATTTAAACCTAATTATTGATAGGTATAGATTGTAAATGATCGTGATAATAAAATATACTAAAAACTTTTGGGGACAAGGATGGCAATAAGTCAATCTTGACATTCTATTGCTGACCTCGTCAACGTTGCATATCTTATTGCAATAAAGCTTTCATATAATGTCAGATTAACCCTATAAGGAGATATTAGGTATATACCATGATGCAAGAGCATTCAGCTCAACAATTTCATCATAGTCTAGTTAACTTAGGGGTCTTGTGTTTTCAAGGAAGTTGGATTCCTATGTATGTAATCGTTAATGTTTTGAGTGATTAGAATAGGAATTAATTAGATATTGTGAGGATAATTGTAAATGTTCTCGAATGTAAGAGAACATGAGTGATTAATGATGATGATAGAGTTAGAAATCAATTGTAACTCTGATTGGTCTCATGATTCGAGGAGCTAGAGAGGATTCTTAGGGATAAGTAGAAGTCAAAAGTGGACTTAGAGGATATTTAGGAATTAGTTCAGCAGATTAAGGATCTGAACTAGAATTAGTTCAACAAAACCTTTTTGTATAAATGTTAGCCTAAAAGGCATAGTTAGTCAGCAGCTAAAGAAGCAGCTAGAGAGAAGCTAGTGAGTCAAGTGTCGGATTGTAAGCCTACGGGCAGGAGAAGAAAGGCCACTGATCCGAAAATCAGTCCAGAGAGAGAGACTCTTGTGTAAATACTTGTTTATTAATACAGACAACTCGATTCAGAGTTTGTGCAATGTGTATTGTGTAACTGAATTATAATCTGTGTGTGGCTAGAGTAATTCAGTGTAACATAGGTTGCAGATATAGAGCCAAAAGCGAGGCGAAATACAGAGAAGAGTAACAGAACAACTTCCAGTTGCGGTTGGGTAGAAGTTGTTGAGGCAGCTCCACAGTTGCGATTGTGGGTAGAGTTGTCTTAGAGATAACAATTCCAGCGAAATGAGTGTTGTGTAGAATTGTTAGTCAGCAAGAAGTTCGAGGAGAGAACCATAGAACTTGCGTTACGGTTTTGTACACATGGACAATACAGAAGGAAACCTTTAGTGTTACAGTGAAGGCGAAGAAGCATAAAGGCGCAAGTGGACTCAAGTTAAGGAGAGAGTTGTGGCAAAACAATGAAAGACCAAAACCCTAAAGAAGGCCGAGTCCACAAAGGACATTGATGAATCGGCGTAAAACCTAAGTAAAGAGCTGCGGGGGTAGAAGAGGACAAATTCCCTTGATCGTGGTTGAAGTCCCGCAATTGATCTAAGACGTCGATCGTAGAAGTCAACACTTGAGTCATAGTCAACTACGGGGGTTGAGAGGTTGACAACCTGCGTGCTAGTTGAAGGGCCGCAGATCGTAGGATTCAAAGGCTTCGTCATCCAACAGATATCGGGCCATAAGGAGATCGAATGTTAAGTGCAAGGGCGGACCCAAACTTTTATAAATCGAGGGTTTATAATTCCCATCGAGTCCATAAAGCAGTTAAACATCGCGTAAGTTATCCGCCCGATATCATTGTAGACTGTCGGATCAAGTAGATCTTGATTAACGGTTATAAAGCACTGGGCAAGTCTATTGGCGGACCCAAAGAGGTTATAGGCGTGGTTTCATTTTATTTGAAGTCCGGTTGTGATTGCATATTGCATGCTAGAGGCGATGCAGGCACAAGATGGTTTGATGCGATATTGCAACAGCCTTTGATCTAGTGAATGAAATCAACGGTGGGGAAGGCAGTTGCATATCGCAAGTCAAGAGTTCCGAAGGCATACTCTATTGAGTTATAAGGTTTCGTGAAAGGATTAACCAAGGTTACCATAAAAGGCAAAAAGGGTTGGTTTACGTGTGTTGTGGAATATTTCTATTATGTAACCATTATAATAGAAATAAAGCGTCGATAGAGAGATAGATGAAGGTTTAGACTATAGAAAGTCTAATGAAATGTTTCCGCATTTAGTTAAATGAAGGGGCATTAACCTTAGCTTATGAAGGTTTGACCAAGAAGGTCATTGTAATTCCTGGGACGAATGAGATTATGCATTTTTAGATGCATACTATGGGTATAGCGGGATTTCCCTGCATCATACCATATATAAATTTTAAACCATCTGCAATCCCTTTGTAAGTATCTCTCATATCACTCTATATTTGAGATCACCCTTGTGCTCAATCCCTTTTGCTGCAACATATGTAAAATTGACATACCATGCTAACAGTGATAAATTTTTGGTGCTTCAGTTTCTGCAGATTATAGGCAACTAAATGGTAATACATTATTGAAATAGATAAACAGACCAATAAAAAATGTGTTGAACAGATTTGAAGGATACTCCATACAATATATAAGTCCTCCATTTGGACCCAGATTCAGCTCCTCCATGACATCTTCCAAAGAAATAAGTTCCCTAATATCTGCAGCAACAAAACCACAGTTTCAGTAACACAACCAAAATATTAACTCCAAGCATTGTACATGTCAGTCTGAAATTAAATTATGTTGCAAGTTCCACTCTGCTTGTAAATATGACTGTAAAAATCTAGTATCTAATAAAAAATAAAATATATGCGGATAACCATATTAGATTCCATGGTAATAAATATACAGAATATTCACCATTTCAGTAAGCATTCAACTAATGCACCTCTTGCTATTGCTAAAATTCAAACCCACAATTTCAACCGGTAAATGTAATGAATTTTGATGGAAGCTTGTTGCAAAATCATTGTTCTTACCGATAGCTACCGAATACTTAAAATTCTCTGCAGCTGGATCAAGGTTCACAATATGAACGGAACGACCAATACTCTCACAGTGTTGTTGTAAGTTGTAGCAGTAGGTCGACTAATCACATGTACAGGAGAAATAAAAGGAAAGATTACAGAAAGTAAAAAATGAAGGATGACACCCACAGGAATTTGATTGCATTTGGTTGGATTGAAGATGGTATGCTTTTTATTTCCTTACCACTCTATAACTACTAATAGAAGTATCTATTCAAACTACATATACAAGCATAGCTAATAACAGGTAAAATAATTCCAGAAAGGAATTTTAATGCTGATAAAAGCAAATATCAACATACTAGAGCAAACATACAAGAAGCACCTTACCTTACCACTGCCCGCAGGCCCAATGACAAGTTGTGCATAGCCCATTGTTATGATGTTACAAATTCCTCTCAGTTTCAGAGACCAAAAGAAAAAGTACCAAGGAAGAAAGGAACTGGACAAAAAATGGCCACTGCACCATAAACTGCAAACCACACAAGACCAGCCAACAATATACTAAAAATACTAGAACGCTTCATATTTACTGAGACCCCACAGATGCCAGTATGAATCTGCAACACAAAGACATATATTAGTGGCAAACCAAGAACATATACAACAATACAACACGTCACAAACCTAAATTTCATTGAAAGGCACAAAGGAAATATATATGCAGTTTGCTAAAGCAAAATCAATAAAATATGCCTTGGCAGCTTATAAAGCAAGCCTTTCAAGAACACATAAGCAAAGCAATCAGGCCAAAAAGGTAATAAATATTGTATTGACAAAGAATTTCCTTAGTAATGATTAAGGTAGTAGACTTTTTCAGGCATACATAACTTGATAAAAGCTGTAGATCACGTCAAAGGATAACTTTTTTCAGGTTCCCATCTGCTAGGGGAACCAAGAAACATACTAATAGCAGACCAGCTTCCAACTCCATATCAGTGCAGACATGGAGGACCATCGCTACTTCCCAGAGACCTCAGCAGCATGGCCAGCCCACATTCCATACCAGCAATTACACAAGATCATCCAGGATCCAGTCATGAGACACCAGCTATGGGCACCAGCACAGTACACAGTCCAGCTCCTCCTCCACACAGCCCTCTCTCTTGAGCTTTCTCCATATGGCCTCAGATGTCAGGAGAGAGCGATCCAGCGGATCATGGTATCCCTGTAATTCTATTTGCATTCGAAATTCTGGATCCATCCATTTGTACATCTTTCTCCCTCATCAGGTTTCTGTTTTAACTTTTCAGAGCTATGTTTCTGAGGGTTTAGATTAGATACGTACCTTACTTTCTTCATTTTGCTGTTTATACAAGTTGTTTTAGTGCTCCCACTTTGTCTTGAAATCATTGTACCCACTAGTCCCATTGACCTACTTTAATGGTCATTTGCTGACAGCTGGACATTAATAGTATTATTTTATCTATTATCTTATCCTATATATATTTAAGATATTTAATGTTTATTTACAGAATCAACACTTTGTAACATTATATTGTTGTATATCAAAATTCTAAATATTAGACATGTATAGTGAGTAAAGGTTCAACCACAAAATTGGTGGCCTATCCAGACGACTACCCAGGTTCAATTCCCTCAAAAAAATGAATAAGTGATCACAGCCAGGTGCAAGCCTGGGATGAATTCGTTAGAACCATACACTGTCATCGCACCTTAGCCAAAGGAAAGTGCTTGTAATAATCATTGGTTTGCATCTTGAGGGTGTCAATTTTTACACACACATAAACAGGAATACACATAACAATAAGAAACAATATATTGATTACATATTAACCCTTGAGTGATGCAAAATCCCTTTACATAGTAGAGGAGAAAGCAGTAGTTACATAACTCCCGAATATCTAATCTTTTAATGCCTAAACTAATTAACTCACTATTACAACACTTCAATCTAAAGATACTACGAATTAATTATATGTCTAATGTATGCCTAAGCCATAAGGAAGACCAATTTATCTGACACCCTCCAATAATGGTCATATCACATAAAACTGCCTGTTCCAAAACAAAAAAACAAAACTTTCAACAAGCAAGACACTTGTGACCCACTAAAAATTAAGATCTTCAATAGCCCACTAAGGTGAACTACATTTCACAAGGTTAACGAAGTACAACTTGAGTCACCCTTCTTTTGTCTAACCATTGACTCACCAAACAGATGAGAGGCAACATTGGTTGAATAGTCAACACATCCATCATTGACATACAAACTAGCTTGTTCACCAAACTCACCTCCTACACATTGACTCACCCTCTCCACATTCGCAATTCAACATATTAAAGTTTTTCTTTTACTTCCATAAGGAAGCACCTCCTTTAATGCTTCATCTTCACCCTTGATAGGTGTTTTCCTCTCTTCATGGAATTTAACAAATAACACATATTGAATGCATTGCTTACCTTCTCGTTTCTCCAAGTTCTCTCTAGTAGCCATCAACTCCTCTTCGCCATCCACTCATCAGAGCATTCTGCAGATTCTCTCCTATAGCCATCAACTTCTCTTCACCATCCACTAGTCAAAACAAACCCTATTCTTCCACACCCGTGGAAATCATCTTTTTGCTCTTCTTCTCAATAATAAACCATCTATTTTTACTAAAAAGAACATCTAATGTGGGCTATAGCCTATGCCTCATAATCCAACTAATGGAAAGTAGTTTTTTCTACAAACCAAGGATATACTAGCAGACATCCCTAATTAGTAACATCTCACCTATCAACTAAAGTTGCACACTCTCTCTACCTTCAACTCTGTATTCTTCTTCACGACACAAGACAATAAGATAAAGTTGGATGTGTCAACAAAATCAATATACCAAGCTTTCTAGGTAGAAAAAAGTTATGACATTGTGAATCAATCTACCAATTTGTTTTATCCCCAATGACTCCTTAATTGCCATTCACAAATACATTAAATTAGTCGTCCTCTTTGCATTCAACTACATTATCTTGTTTATTCTCACACTAATCTTTAAAAGGCCTTTATTTCCTTCTATAATAGGCCTTATGTCCTAGCTTGCCCAATAAAAGCACTTAATACTTTTCCTAGGTTTTCCAGTATATGAATCAAAACTCTTACTACCATCTTCATGCTTGCCTTTTCCCTTGAATCATGCTTTTAAGGTGAATTCAGATTCTTCATTCACATTGTTGCTAATGAACTACTTCTACACAATGTTTTAAAACTCCGACTCGGGTTCGGAACCGGCCGAGGGTCGACTCTAACTCCGACTCCGACTCTGTATCCACTCGGCTGATTTGATTTCAATGACACAGTCGTTGTAAAAAATACATTAAATATTTATTTTTTATGAAAAAGCATAATTTTAAAGATTTTCATTCATGTTTCCAAACACAAAGCATTAGAATATAGAGAAAAGACAACATATGATCAAAGTAGGCTCGTGAACATATCCATTATATCAAAATGGCACCCAGTGCATTGTCCAATACATACATGACATAGAGATCAAAACAAAAACACATAATCAAGGAGGCTCTAAATGGCCTCTACAACAAAAGTAAATTGTAAAACATCACTAGTCACCAATACTACTAGCTACTGCTAGAGAAGCCAGCAGCATCTGGCTCAGACTCTCAATCACAGTTAGACAAGGAAACCCATGGCTCCTCCTCCTCATCACCATCTCCAACCGTAATTATAGAAGTAGTAGCATTAGCAAGCACAACAATTGCACGTTGAGATAGATGAGATATGCGCTTCCGTCGTGGAAGAGTAGAGGAAGTGCCTGCATCTGGAGGACTTGGGGTTAGGCTGGTACAAGTGGATCTACATTCAACTAAACATTATGTTCAACTAATGCCTCCGCCTGTAAATCCAAATCAATACTAATATCCTCATCAGAATCAAACTCTGTTGGATGACCCTCCACTACCCAATCTGATATTGGATCAATATCTTCCAACATAATGTGATTTGTATCAGGTCTTTTGTTCAGCAATTGGTTGTGTCTTAGTCGGAGGTTGTATAGGACATAGGTTAGATCATTTAACCGTTTTTGTTCCAAACGGTTTCTCTTCTTCGTGTGAATCATCTCAAAGAGAGACCAAATGCGCTCACATCCCGTAGCACTGCAAGTTTGACTCAAAATACGGATTGCAAACTTCTGCAATTGAGGACAATGGCTACCAAATGTCTCCCAACATTGTGTTGCAAAAAACATAGTTGTGTAATGAGTTAGCTCAACAAATTATATCCAACTTTCAAATTATAAACGATTTAACAAAATAAGAATTTGAAAATTGAAATTGTTTGTTTACCAAGCTTATCTACTTCCCTTGCAATCCTTGCTAGGTTCTTGCCAAAAGTACCTGTGGCTCTGCTGAAACAAGTGATATGTTGATATATTTCCAGTTGATCACTCTCCTTAGGGACCATGCAATCAATGCAGTCAATCAATCCATCTCTAACCTCCCTAGTCATAGATCCTACTCCCAGAGCTCTATAATGATACAATGGGTTCAGAAAGAACCCGACTGCATGTATAAGGCGATGCAATTGATTGTTCCATCTTTGATAAATGATTTCCCAAATGGGCCCATACTTAGCCACTCTATCCTTGTATATTGCCTTTATTTGCTCCTTTGTTTGATCCATTGCCTCATAAATGAAGCCCGTAGACAATATTTCCCCATCCACCAACCGCAACACCTTAACCAGTGGCTCAGCAACTTTCACAGTATCTGCTACCTTTTTCCAAAATATTTCTTCATTAACTTTCTTTCTCACATCTTCTCCATCCTGTTTGCGAGACCATGACATTCATTCCCTTCATCATTGGAAAACACCCTTTGCAAGTTTCTATGTTGGGAAAACATGATTGCAATGTCAAAAAATGAGTTGCAAATCTAGTGATGGCAGGCCTAATAATATCCCTGCCCCATGTGTGTTTCCTCATCAGGCTCAAAATCCATGAGTGATTGTAGATATATTTTGTTATGCTTTTGGCATGCTCTACAATGTTCTTGACCCAATCTATTTTGCCAATATCCTCAAGCATGAGGTCTATGCAATGTGCAGCACATGGGGTCCAAAAGATAGTTTTGTGTTTTTCCTCTAACATTTTAGCAGCAAGAACATAGTTAGAGGCATTATTTGTGATGACTTGAACAACATTAGCCACCCCCACCTCTTCAACAACCTCATCCAAAAGCTAAAACAAGTGTGCATCTTTCACCCTATTAGATGCATCAACTAATTTTAGAAACATGGTTCCCTATGGGCAAAAGATAAGAAAGTTTATGATGGTACGATTCCTTTGATGAGTCCATCCATCTGACATGATACAACCTGTTTTTGCCCATGATCTTTTGAAATCTTTCAAATATCCATCAATCGACGGAACTTCTTTTTGCAAAAGAGATCCCCTTAACTCATGCATAGTAGGGCCTTTGAAGCCCTTTCCAACAGCAAATATGGAATCAAACATAGGTTCATAATATGGTGAACAATAAGCATAGAAGGGGATATCAGCATCATACCACCATCTAGCTATGTAACCACAGGCAGTCTCTCTCAATTCTTTCTTCCAATGGTCATCTAAAGTGGGCTACATTTGATCTCTATTAGCTTGAGGACCATGTGCATTATCAAAGGGAGAGGAGGCTGTGAAATAACTTTTGATATCACCCTTATTTTTCATTTTACCCTTACCTTTTCTTAAATAGACTCCAAAGAGGGAGGAACATAGCGAAAGGGGATTGGATGCATCAGTGCAAGGGAGAGATGAAGAGCCCTCATAATCAAAATTGGGGTTGGCAGCCATCATATGTTTTATACTCCTCTTCCTCCCAATTTTAGCCTCTATTTCTTTTTGCCTAACTTTTTCTTCCTCTAACATCTCAAATTTATACAACAACTCTTTCCTAATCTCCCCAATTTGTTCTGATGGTGCTTCACATGGAGTAATTTGGTCTCTAACACCATCCAAGTGTTGTTTCAGCATATGATGCCCCCTCCACCATCCTTCATTTTTCTTTGACAAAATTTGCAATGCATTTGATTAACAATCATCTTAGCATATGCCCAAGCAGCATCTTTCATTCTAAGAGCCATTTTTTGATATTTGGACTTGGAAATGAAAGTAAAAAATCTGAAAATGAAAACAAAAACAAGAAACAATGCTTCAATGTTCATTTCTTTTACGAAAATTACTCTTTTCAATTTCCAGATTTGCAAAAGAAAACAAGCAAAGATAGATTTTAGAAGTGAAAAAAAGAATACCTCTAGGCTTTAGCCTCCTCGATGTTGCTCCAACGGTTGCCCAAGAAGCTCCTCACTGTTGCTCCAATGATTGCCCAAGACTCCTCACTGCTGCTCCAAAAACCAACTCCACAACTCTTCACGAACTCCTCACAAATTCTCGCACAAATGCAATGAGATAGTTGTGAGGAAATGTGAGAGGGTTGGGTAGCTTTTAGAGGCTTGGGAGAGGTAGAGGCATTTCAAGAAAGCCTAAAACCAAAATATAATTTTGTTTGGGGTCTGAATTCCCTCCAAAAAAGTCGTTGGGCGTCTTTGACCGGTTCGACCAATTTAATATGGACTCAATCAAGCCAGTTGGTTTGTTACCAAACCGGTCGAGTCAGTGACCTTCTTAGCCAATTCGGTAACAAACCGGCCACCAGACCATTTTTCAGTCAAGCCGAACCAACCAGGGGTATGGAACGGCCGAATCCAAGTCCACTCGACGAATTTAAAAAACATTGCTTCTACATATCCTTTTGTAAAAGCTTATTACTTAATTGCTCAAATGTCAAATCAACATCTCTAGAAGGTTATATTCAAGGTTTCAACAAAATTTTCATACAAAGTTTATATGCCTTTTAATGTAATTATTGCCATGTCCTTTTCTTCAACTTTTCTATCTATGGCTTTCAAATAATCTCTAATATCTATTATTTTCAATAAGAGGTCTTGAGAAGACTAATATGTCCTTTTCTTCAACTTTTCTATCTATGGCTTTCAAATAATCTCTAATATCTATTATTTTCAATAAGAGGACTTGAGAAGACTAATATTCCCACATCTTTACTGGAATCAACATTTTTTTAAAGAAAATAGCTCTATCTTTATATCTAGTGTCTCTAGCATGTTTTTCAAATGCCTCCAAATCTTGAAAGCATCATCATTATGCACTTTAGACACCATGTCATTGATCCTAGAGAGCATGATTAACATCACAACCTCTAGATTTCTAGAATCAAACTCAGCTTTAGCATTTTCATTTGTGGTACTTTGCAATTCCTTTCCCATGACAGTTTTCTCTATGCAAAATGCATTCAAAAACTGTAACCTTTCTCTGTTTCCAGGTAGCAAAAATTTTACCATTATATATTGAATCACCTTCCAACATAACATGGGATAGACAAACTATTTTTAAAAAGGTTTAACAAACTAAACATAGATGAATTTGCTACTATAACTCAATGACAACCCTGTTGTCGTAGTTTTGTCAAGTGTACAAATCTATGTTGCCAAGCAACGTGGATTCGGGGACGGGTGCGTCACGTTTTGAAACAAGGTACATAGGAAATCTTCCAACTTACATGTTAACATTTGTTTAAGTTGAAAAGTAACAATATGCATGTTAACAATTGTTTAAGTTGAAACTTGACACCTAACAATCTGATACTCATCTATGACACTAGTTGGCAGACTAAAATCCTTTTGAAATACACATACATTTCGTTATTATGTTTAAACACAATGTTGTTAAGGTCTATAATAAAGTTAATGACGGGGATGACATATTAATGCTAGAAAATATTATTTGATTCCTATCAATCAAAGAATACCTATAGATGAAGCTGGCCTACAGGAATTCATTATTATCAGTCCCTCAGAGAATGTTTTCAAATAGCATAATGCCATCCTTCTACCAATCCTTTCATGACCAACACTTTAGCTTATATCTTTAGTGGACCTACTAACTATATCCCAGTAAACTATGAAGGCTAAGAATAGGGTTTACACTGAAAATAGCATGCCCTTCCAATATGATTCTACCATATTCAAATAAAAGTACGATGCAACGATCTACCTGCATTACCATGGCAATCTTTAAAACCCAACTTGAACTGTAAAAATGTCATTACGGTGAACTGGTTTATTAAAGATGCATTAAACTAATTAAGTTATTTGTAAGCTACTCTTGGGCAAGAGGAGATTATGTTCCATCTGATATAGCATATGGATATCCGATACCCAAATCATTTCTCTATCATTTGTTTGACACTGGAATTTTGAACTGCCATGAACTTATTCAACCTAGTGACAAGCCATTACGTGGAATGTGAGAAGAAAAGGATTTCTGGACAAAGGAAAAACGTCATCAAGAACCCCTCATGCACCCGTTTTTAGGGTTCATGCCCCCATTCTGAGGGATTGGTGAACCCATTTACGCAAAAGAACCCAGCCCAAAGATACTAAGTATCAAGTTCTTATGGGAAGTATTGTGCTCTTTTAAGAGGTACATGTTCCAACACGCGGTTCTTGGGGAAGGGAACCCAAGACGGGTTCAAGAACCCCACCCTTGAGTTCACGAATTCGTGTAACATAGAACTTATAGTAAGTCTCTATTTTGTGTGAATCGACTCCCCTTGCTATAGGTAGACTCATATAGCCTTCCAACATAATACAGGATAGATAAAATACTATTAAATAGGTTAAAGTGATGGTTAAACAAATAAAACAAATCTGAATTCACTACTATAATAGTATAACACTATGACAACCTTGCTATTTCAGTCTCGTCAAGTGTTCCAACAATTCTGCACTCGGTCAAAATCCATGTTTTAATACAAAACTTCAGTAATAAAGATTAATTCCAAAAAAATTAATTTTAATTTTAATTTTGGGAAAATAGAGGACACTTTCAAAATAAATACAAACTCGTAGTTCTTTCTATGATTGTTTGTCCCCATTTATAAGATGACATGTGGGCAACATGACCTAGAAGAGGAACAAGCATTTTCAAGGCTAATACCTTGCACCCTATAATTCAAAGAGTTGCCCACATGTCATCCTGTTAGAGTCATCTATGCTATTCTGATCAAGAGTGGCCTCAGCTTTCAAGGATTCATGTGCAGGCCTTATTCTATGTTGTAATGTTGAAGGTAGAGCTATAGCATCACAGACCCAAAGCTATTATGTACCCACTCCACATTAATGCTTATCCAAAGTGCAGAATGCAAAGACCAAAGTGTGGAGATAAGACCTCTCTTTCGTTGCCTTCCTGCTTGAGTCACCCACTCCACAATCCTTGCACCACTTCCCAACTCCACATAGCTCATAATGCCTACCAACTCCATATAGTTTTAGCCTTTTGTCACAAAGCATGAAAAAACACCTCCCTCCATCTTGAGTTAGTGTTGGGGCATCTCAAGATGGCCCATGGTCTTTCAGACTTCATTCAGAGTACCATTGGGATGAAGCAAGGGTGTCCCCTCTCTCCAACTCTCTTTGAGATTTATATTGATGAGCTCAAGTCTTTCCTCCATAAGTACATACAGGATGGTGACAGCTGCCTACAGCATCATGTTTTGATTTCCTCACTCCTCTTCGCTAATGACAAGCTAAAACAAGATGACCATTGCTGTTGGTGGTGCTAATAACGAATTCGTGTAACATAGGTACAAATAATTCTTCACTCAGTCAAAAATTATGTTTTAACATAGAACTTATAGTAAGTCTCTATTCTTCTGTGAATCGACTCCCTTTGCTATAGGTAGACTCATATAGCCTTCCAACATAATACAAGATAGATAAAATACTATTAAATAGGTTAAAGTGATGGTTAAACAAATAAAACAAATCTGAATTCACTACTAAAACAAGATGACCACTGGTAAAACAAGCATGAGCTGACAAGCTAAAACAAGATGATCACTGTTGTTGGTGGTGCTAATACACCTTCCACCTCTAGTCTAGGTGACGAATCCTTGCTAGAAGCAATTTCATCACAATTTATCCTCGATACAAAATTATAAAAATGTTTTGATTGGAACAGTCCACAGTCTACATATTGATACAACTTTTAACAGCCAAAAGTTTAATAGGTTTGACAGCCAAGTGTTCACTACTAAAGTGTTTAATAGCCAAGGTGCACCTTACAAGTTACAGTTACAATCAGGCGTTTAACAGCCAAGGATATAGCTACAGCGATATATCAGTGATATCTTTTAACGTACAAGCTTACAGCGTTGAAAACTTGTGAGTCCTACCTGAACGTTGAACCCTGGTCCCTAAGCAGTGAGAGTGAGAGAGCCTGACGGCTGCGCAGCAAGAGTCCTCGCCACTCGGAGAGTCGAACCTCAGTCAAGAGACGCGTCGGCAGCTGTAGTCTGTAGACTGGTCACTGAAGGCTCAAGAGTGAAGACGTCTTCTGAAATGAAAGTTATGAAACCCTCCGGCAGGCTGCAGCTGTAGACTGGACTGTTTGCAACAGAGTTTGGAGTCTGGACCACAATGAAATGAAACCCTTCCACGTTCGAACAAGCAAACAATGTAACAATGTTGAATGAACAATGAAACCTGGCGAACAATAAAACCCGCGGGCTAAAACGCGCGAAAAAAACGAACTGAAACGAATTTCATCGAACATCAAATGAATTTCAACAAACTTCAAATGAATTTGTTCGGAAAAAATTCGAATTCGCCATAAAATTCAGCGAACTCGAACGAATATATTCTTTTTTGCTTAGAATTCGCCGAATTTCGAATTTAATCGTTGAAATTCGCCGAATTTGGTGACTTAGGTCCAGGCACATACTTTACATCAGTCAAGGTGAGAGGAGCTCCATGCTCCTCTGAAACACAACCGTGCCTTCACCTGAAACACGGTACTTTCCATCATTGCCCATCTCTATGTGCATCTGGAGGTCCTTCTCCTCCAAGGTACTGAATAAACTCTTGTCGTCAGTCATGTGGAATGAGGCTCCACTGTCCAGGTACCAAACACAACCCACCATCGATTAAACAATGCATGCGATGAGGGTGAAATCCAATTCAAACTATGAGGCTAGTGCCTCACCATCTGATCCTTTCGAGGATCCCTTCTTGGATTTCTTCTGTGGGCAATTCGTAGCATAATGGCCCACCTCATGACAATGAAAGCATCGCACTTTCGATTTGTCAATCTTCTTCCCACCATGGAAAGAACTCGATTTGGAATGGGAAAGAACTCGATTTGGAATGGGAATCCTTCCCTTTCCCTTTCCTTGCCTTACTAAGGCTAGATTTTCTTCATCATCATGCTTTGATGAAGATCCATCCCTGGTGCTTCTCCTTATCTCCTCCTGCATCAAATCCGACCACAGTCGTTCCCTATCTAGCAGTTTCTCTCTTCCATTTACTGAGTCTTGGTAGCTATGCCAGCACTTAGGAAGACCGAGGAGAGTAAGACTCACCATGTCATCATCGACTGTCGTGATTCCTACACTTCCAAGCTCATCCCTGCAGGTGGTGAGCTTGTTCAAATATGTAGAGATCGTGTTGCCCTTTTCACACTTGATTTCCGAAGCTTGTCTTTCAGTGCCAGCTTCCTCTAATCATTGTTGTTCTGATATAGATCCTTCAATGTTTTCCACATTGAAGACATTGTCTCCTTCCCATGGAAACTCAACACAATGTAGTCTCGAACTCCCTCCAGAAGAATCCTCCTCGCTCTAGCCACACATTTCTTCCGTTCCACCAATTCTTGGGCATTAGCAGCTATTGGCTTAAGGACTTCTTGATCAATGAAGTCCTTCAAACCGTTGTCCTCTAATACCGCTTCCATGCAATCCTTCCAGGCTATATATTTCGCGCTGCCATCCAAGGCATACTTGAGTCTCAAACCGTTGAACGCTATTGGTGAAATTTGAGATGTGATAGGAATTCGATTTCTATAATCAAAAACTTCAAACTTCAAACTTCTCCCTTCTTTGTATATTGTTCTCTGCTTTGATCACCTTTGTTCTAATACCATGTAGAAATTCCCATTATAGATCACCTAATAATGCAATATACTAAAGCAAAATACTTGATCTACTTCTACAAACAAACTTGCGGAAGCTTAATTGATTTTGAGGGATCAAATGTTACACATATAATAGATGAAGAAGAAACAATCACACATGAACACAGAAGAATACTCTGGGGAAAGCCTCAATTAAAAAACCCGTTATCTGTATTATCATACAAGTGGAAATATCTCAAGATTACACAAAGCTTTAGCTCTCAAGCTATCCAGCTCTCAGTACAATCCCTTAATGCTGCTCATAGACATAGACACAACATATGCCTGCCTTCAATCCTCCAAGCCTCCTATTTCCTTGCGCAGTTTCTCCTAGGTCCTCTAGCTGCCACCTGTGTGAATTCACCTCTCACACAACTCACCAAACTCAGAAATAACTGCACAATCCTCAAAGAATGAATTCTTTTTACATGCAAGAGATATCCTCAAAAGAATATTCCTACAACTGATAGCACACTGTCCCATCCTCTGATCTCAATTGGGCCTCTGACTGAACTGACATGCATGAGTTATTTATGACAGAATATTCAGTTATCTGAAGTACACTAGTTACATGCATGCATGCATTAACTAACTGAACTCACAATCAGTTCCACACACTGTTGGAACTAATCTAACTAGACTTAACTCAGTTAACTGAGCTAACTAATTACAACTCAAAGTACAACTCATCTTGATCTCCTTAATTAAGGGATAACTTCCTCGATCAAAGGGATAATTGTTGCATGTCTTCACATAGACTTCATGTTTGATTTTCTCCAACTAATTAACTCAAGATGAATAATTATTTTTCAAACAGCTGCTAAGATCAAATTCAAATTTTAATTCTCAATTTTAGTTCAGGGACTAACTAAAATGGGAATGTATCCCAAAATGCTATTTATAGCATGCTATTTTTAGCACTTCTATATTTAGCATTTCTTGTTGCTATTTTCAACAACAATTTCAGTTCACCTGTCCCAAAATTGTAAGAAAAAAAACAAATACACCCAGTTTTGTTATATAAAATTCTTTATCATTTACAAAATAGTTCGACTTCCATTTGTAAAGAATCTTATGAGAAAACGAACTCTCATCCTGTGAACTTAAACCAACCTCCTCCACCTCTTTTCATTAATGGATTCGAGCTTCCATTCAGCACGATTTCTATATCGATGGATAAAGAGTTGGTAACCATTATCTAAATCTCTAAGATCACGATTTGATGTGCTTATTGTGATGATAGATCCCATAATTTACACACTTTGCTTTGTAAACAACAGGCGTGAGAACTAGGAGGTTTGTATGGAAGCCATGTGGAATTTGATATGCCAACGTATTCATTTATGTATCAATATTGTCGCCAAATGATAACATTTCCTTTTCGCTGTAAAGATTGCTTTGAATTCGTCTACAAGTATATATACCCTCCACATCAACCTTCACAAACTTTGTTCGTCGGTTGAACGTACAACTATATTTTGTTTTGACTACCAAATTATGACTTCAAATCGAATGTTGATGAAATGACATTGTGGCATGAATTTGTGAATGTGGATTTGCACTGTTTTTTCAACATATGCCATGATGATTCACATATCAAGCCCCTCCCATGGGTAGATGTAAGGAACATTTGACGTCTTTTTTCATGGTGACATGGAGAGTGTTTAATTTATGACTAGTAGGTTGGTGTGACAAGAGCCCTTTTGGTGTGACAAGAGCCCTATATCCAACTTGACCGGTCCAATTGTCATAACAACAGTAAAAGAAAAAAAAATGAACGTTGATCAAAACACTACCAACTCTGCCATAAAAGGAAGACACAGTTGGTGTCCAATTCAATTAACAGTCAGGCCCAACAGTTCGCATCCAATTATGATGTTGGGCAGTAGCAGGCCAGCTTCTCTTTCAACGGCATAACCTCTCTGCATGAACATAATCCATTATCATTGTTTTTAATGCTGCCACCACTGTCGTTTCTGCATGAATATGAAATTAATATGAAATTAGGGCATAGAACCCTAATTTCAATGCTCAATGTCTATCATCATTTTCTAGGCAAGCCTCTAGCATCTCTTTGTAGGAATTTAAGGTTTGTTGGCATATCCTCGTTGGCATATAACGTCTTTTAATGATCTCCCAATGTTTTTATTTCATCAATTTAACATTCCCATAATATGTTGCATAAAGATATCGTAATATGAAATGAATGAATGTTGCCACGTTGGTATTCAAAGGATCGTTACCAATATGAAAAATCACATGATTTTAAATGTAATGCCCATATTATGCCATTGTATCCTCTTGTCGACTTTCGAATCTTTAATAGTATATGCCAAAGTTTCCACAACATAACGCTTGTCACTTCTTCGAACTGTGTAACGCCTATTGCCATTGAATTAACCCAACCACCAATGCATCATTATTGCCAATATTATAACGTTCCCAAAGTATCTGTTGCTTCTGTAGACAGGTTCAATATTTGTAATGCATAATCTGAATATTATCAACGCATTTAGAGCTCCCCATTGAACAAAAATGCGTTCAACCAGGTCAAAAAAATGCTCATTAGCTTCTACTCTCTTTGTTTTATAGAGAAGGCACAAGGATAAATTAAAGGTTATTTACAAAAGGAGATCTGAAATAACAGGAGCTTGTGAAGCCAATTTTTTCGATTCCTCTTGCCGATTCTAATGATTTATGTCTCCTTCTCATTCTTCGAATGATTGTGCGGGTTGGAGTTCTGCTTTTCAGTATGGTGAACTCAAATGAACCTGGCTCTAAACATGATTCTTTGCATGTCTGGTCTCCACCTAATTCTTCTCTAACCAAACAAATAGAGTCTGCAACATCATCAGTAAATGCCTTTGCCTTAGAGTCTTACCTTTGCATCACAACAATTCAATTTAATCAACAATTTCACCTCACGACAAATTCTTCAATATAGCAATTTCTGCAACATTATCCAAGCATATCACAATTCCCTTGCTCTTGTGTTGCTCCTTGTGCAAGTTGATCCTTTGCTTGTTGCTCCTTGTGCAAGTTGATCCTTTGCTTATTTCTCCTTGTGCTTGTTGCTCATTTGCCATCAATGACAATATTGCCAACATTATGGCCACAAAGGCCTGCAACAAGCCCATGTCTAGGCCATAACTTGTATATGTTGGAAATGCAATTAATTTATCGTTCAGGCAAAAAATGAGATATTTTTTAGTTTTTTGCTATTTGTCGAGCCTCTCCCGAGTTTTTTCGAATCAATGAGTGATATGCTAGCCAAGTATTTTCCCAGTATGAGTCGTGCAACATTGATTGAAACCCATGTGCAACTCCAATGGAGGTAAGTTTCGTATTCAATGTGATTGAATCAAAAGTAGATGATGGAACTCTCTATAGACAAAACTCCACAAAGGACAATGGAGCTCTCTATAGACAACTCCACAAAGGACAATAGAACTCTCTATAGACGTTTTGTATTATAGGCAGCACACGTAGAGCATAATACATTTAACAATACCAACCCAAACACATGTTCCATCGGAATGCAGCAAACCATATGCTTCAATATATCCAAGGCACTCTATATTCCAACATATTGTTTGAGAAAAATGCAAATTTTAGATTGGTTGCTTTAATTGCAAGATGCTAAGGTTTAGGGAGGGTTTTTTCCATCATTAAAAAATTGATTAAATTGTTGTTCAGTCCGTGAAGTGGGGTTCAGAGGTGATTTTCCTAGTCTATAAAAGACTTAGCCAGTGTTGGAAACATTGGAAGGGGGGGGGGAGGTGTGAATCAGTATGTCTTTACAATTGTTATATTATGCCAGTTAAGATCACTAGTTAAACTAGAACACAAAATGTAGAATAAGAAGAAAAAATATATTAATACAAAATAGTGAGGATTCCAATCCTCTTACAAACAATTAGGCTTCAACCTGTACAACAAAAATCTAACTTCTTCAAGGTTCCAACCTTGAGTAAGAACTCCAATCCTCAAATATCAATCCAAGCTCTGACTTAGTCTCTCACAAGGCTCCAACCTTGTATGAGGACTCCAATCCTCAACTATAAATCCAATGCCCAACCTGGTCTCTCACAAGTCTCCAACCTTGTATAGGGATTCCAATCCTCTATCATGCTCCAACCTTTCAAAGTTTTTTCTTTAAGGTATCTCAAATGTGTTCTAAGATCTTTTTAATAGTTGCAAGGACACTTCTTCACTCTTCAAGATCAAGTCAAAGATCTACCCAAAAACATTTCTTCACTTCTTCAAGGTCTGGTTCAAAAAGACATTTCTTCACTCTTCAAAATCTGATCAAGGATCTGCTCAAAGCTTCTTCAATGATTGCTTCAAATGTTGCTTACAAAGCCTTCAAGATCTGCTCAAGCTACTCTCCATGCTTTGTTCCAGATCTGCTTCAAAAGGCTTTAAGAATGCTTCAAAAACTTCCTCCAAAAGTCCTCAATAGGGCTGCTTAAAGGGTCTTAGAGGGTTGTTCTAAATAACTCTTCACAGGATGCTCCAAAAATATTTCTACATAGCTTAAAGAATGACTTCAATGATCAACTCCAAGAATGATGTCAATATCAGTTCCAAAAATACTCCAAGGTCTACTTTTACTAGATTACTTTCGAGCCTCATCAAGAATTAGTTCAATATCTGCTTTCAAATCAGGTCAAGGTCTGCTAAAAGAACTGCTTTCAAAATCTCCAAAAGTGACTGCCTCCAAATCAACTTAGGTCTGCTACAGGTGGCCTCAAAGAAATAAGTCCTTCAAAAGCTGCTTTAGCCCTACTCCAAAATATCCCTTTTTCAAGTTCCAAATTAATCTAGAACAATGCAACAAAGCCACAGGTCTGATTTGAGGTTTTTAGACCAACACAAATAACAGGTTATGATATAAACAATCAATCATTTTTTTAATCGGATATAAACAGTCAATCATTAATTGCACACGTATTACTAAAAGCTGCATACATAATAGAACAAACTTTTGAGTCTTTGGAACGAACAAAGTTCGTACCTTACGTCAAATACTCCAGAAGACTTAGAATATGTAGATCTCCATTGAGATACAAATATATGAATGAGAATGATGTTACAATTGAGAGTGAGGGTCATGTATGTATAGCCAAACAAGTACCCTTTCACGAACGGTCATGTCTGTAGAGACATGCCTCTTCACTACTAATTATTAGTTAACTAATCATTGTTTATGTCTATTATTATTTATATTATTTTTACTAAGGCCATGGTAGAGGAGTTCAACAATCAGTACCACCGACATCAACAAAGTTCAACAATCAATGCCACCACGATCAAGGTTCTTAAAGGAATTCATGCTCTTGATCAAATGCCAATCTCATATACTCATGCATGATAGAATCAAATGGAAACATCGCAAACCCCCAAACCATGAAATCTTGAAAACCATTAAGTCTGCTGAATTTTGAGTGAAATCTAAAATTCTAGTTACTGCATATGAAATCCAACAAGGTTGAAACCACTGTCAAACATCCTGAGTCATTTCATGGTAATGTTAAAAATTTAAGTAAAAGTGACATTTCTTTTAATTTTCATCCTTTTACTTTAAAAATTTAAAGTTACCATTAATTGCCAACATTGTTAGGGTTGAGATGTGTTAGGAAAATGAGAGGGTAGGCATGTTTTTCTTGGAGGGACTATTTTTGGAGGAAAACAACCCCAAATTTCCCTCAAACCAGCTTCAAAACTCACAAAAATGCATTTTGTGGGGGTTATATAGTTGCCCTGGCAATAAACCGGCCGATAAGGACCGGTTAGGGAAAAAAAAGTGACACGAGGAGGTAAACCGGGTTTTTGAAGCCGGTTTGACCGGTTACCAGTTAGACAGACTGGTTTTTAAAACACTGAGTAACCACCTCCTTCTAACTTGTCATGTGGTGGCTTAGGAGGGGAGTGTGTTAGAATATATACCTGGTATCAACCCAATCTGAAGATTCTCACCAATAGAAAGAAAAATTGTACTCATTGAATTCTTCTGCAGCTCATATTTGGGATTTGTACAAGATTTCACTGCCTCAATTTCCATAGATTTGTCAACATGTTTGTTAATAAAGCATGACTAGAAAAATCATACCAGTTATGTTGTTAATTTTATACCTCTTAATCGTATCCATATTTTGTTGACAATTTGTTGCCTCAAGATGCACACACAAATTCTATCATGGAGAATTTGTTTCCTTGAGATGTGCATATATTCTATAATGTTGAATCTGTTACTTCATGACAAATGCCCAAGTTTTGTTGCTCAAAATCTTCTACCTCAAGACACGTGGCCAAATTCTATCGCTCAAAATCTCCTCCCACGAGATGTTCAAATTTCATTGCTCAAAAGTCTCTATCACTGTAGGTTTCTTTCTTTCATTAAGCTATTTTCAACATTCTCTAAGAATTGCTATTGCACTCCCACATTGTATTCATACTTGCCCTAATAACTTCTACAAAATTTGTCATTCAACATCTTGAATTTTGTGCTAAGATTTCTAGGTGACAAACAAATTGAACACAAAAAGTACAATTTTTTGTGAATTTTTTGTTGTAAATTAAATTTAACTATTGAAAACCAATTTCAAGGCTCATGTCTGTAGCAGAATTTTTGTTCATGCCTGTAGCAAAATTTGTGCAAACTTTTGTTGCCTCAAGACTCACACATATGTTAACGAATTCGTAACAATTCAATTATTCACACCTCAAAAATCATGCCTAGATTTTGTGGCTTTAAAATTTGATACCTCGGTGTGAATTCCCAGATTCTATTGTGGATAATTTGTTGTCTCAACATAGACACCCATATATTGGTGTCGAGAATTTGTTTCCTCGCCTAGATTCTGACCTCAAGATGTGTGAAAAGATTCTACCACTCTAAAAATTTATACTTCTAGATGTGCACCAAATATCTGTTGTTGTTCAAAATCTTCTACCAAGGCATGTGTGCCCAAATTCCATTGCCCTTGAGATGTGAGAATAGATTTTGTTGCAGAAATTGCACCTGCTAGCTTCCTTAGTTCATGCTTCAATACCTTAAATTCTATATTAAACTCTCCGGGAATTCAATGTGCATTTATCTCAACATCTCTACTAGAACTTAAAATTCTCCTTGGAAATTCTGCCTCATTTCAGCTTCTTCACCATGACTTTTGAATTGTCCTCCATGAATCTTTAACCAATAATTGAGAGACAGGCATTTGAATTCAACGTATATTCCAAAATACATAAGAATCAAGCCTCAATGAGTTACTATTTGTTTCATATTCCCCTAAACCAAAGTATTAAGTACGACTTAATGAATATTAAACGACAGCAACTTAAGAAAGTTCTTAATTAACCTACAAAGTTACATAGCATTACCATAGTTGATTGTCTACTTTATCAAACATGACAATTACTTTGGCTAAATAGTACAATACAAGTATGTTGTGATGCGCATCTACAGTTTCCTTGGAAGATATTATACTTTCCCTGATCTGCAAGTTCTAACTAAAGCTTGCATGGTGAAACAAATCCAGAACAGAAGACAAAAATGATAAGATCTTTTCTCCATTTCAAACTTTCATAAGTACTTCTAAGTTCTAAGTTCTAACTGACCTTTCCCCATTGTCACCCAAGTGACTTTTCATTTAAAACTATCAAATATAGCTTTGTGCAAAATTATCCTCACTGAACTTTTCAATTATGCGTAACTGCCAGCCAAAAGAAGAAGGAAAAATTTAGTCTTGCAATGCTATTTTTGGGAAGTAGTTCAAATTTCAAACACGTCAATCGCACAAAATAAAAACAAAAGCATTTAACACCAGGCATGGCATGTCCATTGCACACAAAAATTTATAGGACAACACCATGAATGGAAGACATACAAGTCAATTAAGTGGAAGTTCAAATCTTGCTTATGAATACAGAATAATTTTATTTTAGAAGTTTCAAATGCAATGCATTTAAACTTGAAAAAAGTCGAGAAAGAACAGACATATCAACAACTATATAAAATAAATACAAACATAAGAATTTTGTGTTATCAGTACATACCAATCCTTGAAACCTTGACTAAAAAATCATATAAAAACCTCTTTCTAATACAATGTTATGATAAAAACTTTGAAATTCAGAACATGTCAATCTAACATACACTCTCTGGATAGGGTGAAAAATAGGATCACATTTTATGAATTTAATATTTATTGATACACAGACAATTCCTTGAAATGTAAAACTATGAGGTAACTGAAACTAAAACTCTTGTTAAAAGCAGCTAAAAAAAAGCATAGTTCAAATCCTCACGTAACTTGGATCCCACCTAAAGAACAAATGGACAAAACCTAATTTTGATGGCAAGAACAAAGCAGTCACTGGAGCAACCACGACCAAAATAGAAATGAGAGATAAGGAAGGCAGAATCCTAAATGTTTTCAATAGATTCAGTGGCAAAGCCACCAATAATCAAGCCAAGATAGAAGCTCTAACCAAACGAATTGCATCAAGTCTGTGAAATCTATATAGTTGAATTTTGAGGAACAAGCAACAGCTATGATTAGTATTTCGATATTATCTAAAATGATACCAAAACACAGCCAACTAAATTGTCCACCGGATGGCCAGCAAAGCCATCAACAAGAAGAAGCTTAAGATCGTAAAAGTTGATCTGGTCATTAGGAAGACCATGGCATGGGACAACGAGTTGGTCCACCTTCTATCCAACTCATCTTAATCTATGGTATCTCATCGCCACCCATTCTGCCTAATTCTATCTGAGGCATGGTGGCAGCCATTGAAATAATCAACAGATTAATGTCCCTTGAAGTATTAATGCAACGTACGTAACAAGATCAAGGAAGCTTTCAAGTCAAGATCTTCTCACCACCCTACATACTCACGAGGTCCAACATTTATTGTAACAGCCAATAAGCAATGCACCTTATCTCCTGAAAGCTTCTATCACACCTTCATTGAGTTGACCAAGTATGAGATCTATGCAATTAATGGAAGCCAAACCTCAGTATAGGGAGAATCCACACACATCATGGAAAAGTTGATGGTGGAAAGTCATGTGATGTTAGGAGATGTCAAGTCAAGGTTGGATGTTGCCAGAAAGGCAGTTAGAGAATGCAAGGATGCTATTAAAGATGATTTGGAGCTAAACTGTAAAAATTGCATTAGGTATTTAAGATCATCCAAGATTTGAAGCTGAATCTAAAAACTACTTGAGGAAATGGTTAAAGAAAACATTAACACAAGTTGGAAAATTGTTGAGTTGGAAGCAAATATAAAGCCCCAAAATCCAAATATCAAATAACAGCCTATGCCAAATTTCGGTGGACGGAAGCATAGATGTCTTGAACACCTACCAAAGCCAATGAGACATCACCAATACAAAATCCAAACTCCCAAATCAAGAGGAAGCAACCCCCACAAAGTTATCTCATCAGCACCTTTCAATGTACAGACCAAAACAAGTTGTATGAGAACTAGCATGACTCACCAACAACCAAACACACTTGTGTACCATATAAGCACCATAGTGTTACAAACTAGGTCTGTTAGTTAGCTTATCAAAGTCCAAAACTTTTGCAAGGATGGTCCAAAACCCCAAATTAAACAATGATTAATCTTATTCAGCAGAAAAATATGATCACATTCTATTGGTTTTTGTTTTATGGTTTGAAAATTTTCTAGTGGTTAAATGGATAGATGAAAATCCTCATTTCAAAGACTTCACTGAAATGACTTGTGCAAGTGACCTAATTTATATAAAAATACTTTTTTTTCCTAGCACAAAAAAATTACAAAACAAGAACTAAACTAAATCAAAATAAAACATACATTTCTATAGTGAAAATCCCCATGAATCACCAGAACAAAATTGTTGCGTGATACTGAATGTTGCAACATTTTATATGAAATGAATTAAAATGAAAAAGAGAGCATTCAAACTTGCAATACGGTAACCAATATTGCAATTCCCAAAGCAATTTGCAATTACAAAGCATATCTCAATGGTTAGTTGTAAAAATTGCATCAAATCAACAATAGTTCACTTTAGGTTCAGATTAGACTATCAATTTGAAATCCTTATAAATAAATAAAAACATCAGCAAGTTAACCTAACACTTGTGAGATTATCATCTAGGGCTCACTGTCTTTTTGTTTTGGTGCAAGAGAGGCGCTTTGAATCAATTCCCATACTAGTGATTTTCTCAGGGGAAATCTTTGGATACCTTCCCAGAGGAAAAAGAACTTTCAAGAAATCTATAGAAGTTCAAGCAAGAGAATACAAGAAACAAATAAAAATACAACACTAAGAAGAAGTAACAAAGTCTTTCAAGCAGGAGAATACAAGAAACAAATAAAAACACACTAAGAAGAAGATGATTCAATAACGGTTTGAGATAAAATTATTTCAGAAATAATGTGTGCAGGTAGCTTAAATAAATAATGAAAAGGAATGAAATAATCACAACATCTTTCACAGAACATAGGTAATAGCATGAAGTTCTCTATTTAACTTCTGGCATATATATTTCCAAGGAAAACTTTGAAAGAATCCAAAGGGATGTTTCCTCACATTTATGGATGCACCCTAGTAAACTCCTCAACTGGCACTCACCCTAGTATTCGAACCAGGCACCTACTGGCACTCACCCCTTGGGATTCAACTCATGGCCTATTTACAGAAAAATGTATACTTGATCATTAGACATTAAAGTAATACTAAATTCACTCTTCTCAAACTCAATAACAAATCAACAAACCCCAAATTAAGAGTTAAATCGATGACTTGGCAAAACTTGACAAGAACCTCACTTTGTAAAATAAAATATTCAAATTTTTCACTGAAAAAGGTGTAACCTTTTGGGCTTTATTAAAGAACCCTTTAATAAAGCCTATGAATCAGCCTACATGTAATTTTAAGAAAACGGCTTTAAATCAATAAAAGTATATGCTTTGGAACATGATCTTTTTTGATGAAAACTAAAACATTTCTTTACAAAATCTTCCCTTCTTACATATTGATCACAATGGCACCAACATGCTCAACTCATGCAAACCAGACATCCAAGGCACTAAATGAAGGGGCAGTAAGCGATTATCTAACACTTTTTTCCTGAAGACATAGGTGTTCTCAGTGACGACAAATTTGCTCGGTGTCTACTATCATAGTGGCATTCTCTTTTTATACTTTAACGTTTCCACTACAAAGATTATCCCTCTTTCTTTGCCACAATAACAATAACGGTTCTCATTTAAGCTAAAAAATCTCCCTCGTGTTGCTAGCAACTCCCCTGTGCATTGTTTATAAAAGTTCTTAAATTTTCCCTAAACAAGCAAGCTTCTTGACATCCAAGCAGCTCATTTGAAAGGACACGTTTTTTGTAATTAGCCTTTATACAAGAACCATTGATATACGTCGATTATTGGGAGCAATGACTGTTACCCTCCCCACCCAAGTTTGCCACGAGTGACATGTTGAGCTCATATAGAGTATATTGTTGTAAATGTTGAATGGCCTTGAGCCCTGAAGAATATCCTATCCTTACCAATGGGTTGGAAGTTGAAATGCTTGGTTACATGGAAAAAGAAAAGGTACAATTGATGTACAAACAGTTAAAGAGAACAAAGGGAAGCATTAATACTCAAGGTGTTAAGCTCTCTGTGAATATATATTATATAGTATACCAATCCCTTATCCCTCCAAGGTTTGGCAACTTCTCATTGTTTTTGCAAAATTGTTGGTTTGGGGATTTTGTCAAAGAGTGACTGTCTGCTGGTTTTTGTGTGTTTGTGGGCTTCAACTTATATTTGTGGTATTTTTGACATGTAACAGCATTGCAAATACATGATAAATAAAATCCAACAATGATACATCACACAACAAAGATTTGCGCAATGAAAATGGCCAAGTCTTTGTTATAATCCAGTGTATTACAAGCTATCCTCTTTTTGTTTGTATGCATCTGGAAATATGGGTGGCTGTAGATGACTGTTGCTGGTCCAAATCACACCCAAACTTAAACTAAAGTCGTGTTCCTCTACTCTCTGCCACTTTCCAGCTCTGAAACACAAGTATGAACCTCCCACAACAGGTACCTTTGTTCTGTTTGTAAACAGCGAGGAGTATAGGCTGATTTCACTCTATTTCAGACTGCCACGACCCTCCAAAACCTGCTCTAACCCTCATCTCATGGAATATTAATGATACCAGTTGGTGACCCCCTGTTGCTTCTTCAAAGTGCTCCTCTTTTTGTGCTAAGGGGACCCGTCTAACGGTTTTTTATTAATTAGGGACAGCTACAGCCTGTAAGTGCCCCCTTCCTGCCATAACAACTCGACCCATATAAGAGGTATTAACCCAGTTAGCACTCAGCAAATAACACACAGAGATTCGCCCTCTAAAACTTGACTAATACACCTCTCTTAGAGGGTAAACTCGACCCCCAATTTCTTCTTAGCAACAGCAGTCAATACATCCAAGAGAATGTGCGTCATTTAATGAATGTGTGTGCCATTACTGATGGGATTTTACCTTTGTTAAACCTCTGCAATGAATCCTGGATATTTCTTAGAGAATTGCACCCTCTAAGCCCAGGAGAATCTGCACACACTTAATTATTCTTCTCAGGCTTTCGTTCAGCAATTGTTGTAGACTATACACCCTCAATTTAGCCTCCAATAGCCCTTTCCACAATGCAATTCGACACTTAGTTCACTGAAGGGAATTTCAGACACCAATAGAAGGAGAAGTGCGCCCCCAATATGTCTGGAACTTCACTCTTCAGATCTGCAATTACAAATTTATCTCATGGCACAATTATTTATGGAAAATTCAAGAGATTAGTACCTCGGTGAGTTCCAAAGTCTCACAAATCTGCATCTATGTCATTTTTTTCTTCCACGGCAATGCACCCAATGGCTGAACATGGATGATCCCGCCCCAATACAGCTAGGGTGGGCTTCTCACCACCATAACTAGTTTCCCAATGAGGGTTTTCTCCAAACCCTAGCCTCAAAGGATTCCAAGCTCTCTGAGAGTTTCTTCTTCAAAAATGAAAATCACTTAGAATGGAGGAAAACCGTCATTTTCTTCTTTTAGAACTTAATTTTCATTTTTGGCCATTTATTTTATTATTATTTTCCTTTTTTTCCCTCTTACTTTATATTTTGAACATTTATTTTATTATTATTTTTCTTTTTTTTTTCCTATCACTTTATAAAAACCATTTAAGTGGGTCTTACTTTATAATTTTAAAGTGACTTTTACCCCTTTTTATCACTAAGGATCCATGTCACCCTGTTTTCTTCCTTTTTTCCCTCTCACTTTATAAAATTCACTTGAGTGGGTAATACTTTATAATTTTAAATTGACTTTTATCCCCTTTTTATCACTAGGGACCCATGTCACCCTTTTTCTAAATTTAAGCCCTTTTTAGTTTCCCACTCTAGCTTAGGGAAACTTCTAGGCTAACAAAATAGCCCCTTTGGGCCTAAGGGGACAGGGACATTATAAGGAAGCAATCTGTCCCATAGGCTATCTTTAGCCTTGTGGAGGTTAAAAGAATTCTCTCTTTTTTTCTTTTTTCTTTTTTCTTTTTTTTTTTTCTTTCTGATAGCAATTTCTCAAAAACACTAACACTGGCGTAGGCTAATAGATAAATTGCAACTTGCCACCGTTTCACAATTAATAATGGATTAAAGGGCGATGATAAAGTCATTAAAGGAAAACGAATGGAAATAGGTGATATTTCTAAGCAGATCATATATCGCTCGAACACACTAAGAGACATGCTACAAATGAAAACTTTAAAGCAGAAGAGGATTGTTTTTGAAAATTTTGATTTGTCTAGGTACCCATCAAGGAAGATCAACTTTCCTACTATTATGATGACTAAATTGTCCAATTTCAGTGGATCTAATGAAATATATAAAAGATCATGATCTACCCTTCCATGTTTCTCCTGAAGTTAAAAGTTTTTTTAAATTGCTATATCCAGATAACCAAATTATTTTTTTTGCAAACCTATGAGCGATTAATCACGCATTCAAAAATAGTGGAATTGAGAACATAAAACTTGACCCAAGACTCAACAAGTTTGCATCACTTGACCCTAACAACAAATTATCAAAGCTTGATTGCCCTGTGGTGTGAAACCAACAAGGTTGAGTTAACAAGAAAACCAATGCCAAGTCAAACAATCTCAATTAAAGTTCATATTTTTTCTTTTTCTGGGAGAAAAAGTAAGTATAGAGGTTTTGGTTCAAAATTTTGTTAGAATATACAAGTTACATGTTCAACAAAGTCATCACAATGACTTACGCTAAAATATCGGTTTTTCAGTGATTATTAGCTTTTATGGTTTTGGACAAATATCACATCTTGAACTCTATACAAGAGAGGTAAATACTTGGATTTAAGAGATCTGTGGTTTACAATTTTTGGATCAATAACCGGAGAACCCACAGTATAAACATCTTTTTGCCAACGTTTCAAATCCCAACTGGGATCCATCATCAGGACTTTGAGAATGATGATACAAGATGAGCTGCAATAGGGAATAAATACTAATAGGGTTAAATTTTTGGAACAACAACACAAGGTCGGCTTGAAATTTTTAATTT
>APFE030924381.1:0-17232 GCA_000404065.3 Pinus taeda
AGTAATGGAAATAAACCAGCTAGGGTGATGGTAGCTTATCTCTGAGAAGAGATGTGGTAGCTACCTGCCTCTGAACTCTATTACCATGAGGATCGAAGGCCTATTTATTTTTGAGAAACAATGGAAAACCCTTCTCATCCAAAAACGTAACCCTAGAAGATGAAACGCCAAATTGTGGGCCCCGTTTCGGTAAATTGGTACATCAATTTCCCAGGGTCGTAACTTTGGCATATGATCTTCGTTTGAAACGTACAATAGCTCATTAGAAAAATCTATTCGAGCACTACCACTTTGGGAAGGGCAACATTATTCCATAGGCCCATGTTACCCCCAGATTTCCCAAAAAACGTCGTTTAGGGCTTCAAAATGGCTCTGGAAGTTCAGGACCGAAAAAACTGCCAAAAATAGTAAACTGTGCTACAATCTAGGAAACTAAAAAAACTGAAAGAGACAGTTGTGAGGGTCCAAATGGGCTAGGTGGGTTGCCACCAACATCCACTTGGATCATTCCTCCCCCATTAGGAAGCAACGGTCTCCATTGCGTTGAGTTCTTCCCTGAGATGAGGAAGCTTCTGTTGAGCTGGGTCTCTGGTGAGCTGTTCTGTAATCTTTGATGTGTCCAGAAATGGTGGGAAGCATGGTCGAAGATGCTCCACATTGAACACTCAGTGCAAGCGAAGGAATGGAGGAATGTTGTGCTTCAAAGCATTTTTTCCCGTAGCCTTGGTACTAGTGTAAGGACCATGTCATAGTGGTCTGAGTTTCTGATGGGTGCTAGTAAGGAGTTCTCTCTGCAGATGTAACCAAAATTTGTTGCCCACCTGAAACATGTGTGGTACCCCTATGGGTGAGGACAAGTTGTTCCTGTGTTCTATCATGACCGTATCCCTTTGTTGCTACTGTTGCGTGGAGGAACCCTTTCCGGGGGTCATGGATGTAGCAACGATCTTCCCCTTACTTTGAGAGTGAATCAGACAGAAAATAAATTTCCTAGTCTATGATATGAGCTTGCTTCCTTTCTTAGAAGAGATCAAAGAGATGGCGGTAGGTGGGGCTACCTCTGGTATCCTGTAAAATGAATTATCCAAAGAAATAATGATAGTGCGAGGCCTTGACTCATACATGGAATGTCGCCTCCACAAGTATGGTTGGCCTTAAAGTACATCACAAACATCCAATGGTGTAACATCACACAATACCTTGTCTGTGAAAGGCTTGATAATGTAGGGAAGGTGACACTGCTGGCGAATTTTGAGATCTTGTCCTTCATGAAGCCACCTGATACTGTACGGCTGCAAGTGTGGTGTAGTTGGTAGGCCCAACCACTTCACGACCTATGCTGAAATGAGGTTCTTTTGGCTACCACTGTCGAAAATGAATTGCAGTGGTGAACCCTTCACCCACATCTGTGAGTGGAAAAGACACTCCCCTTCCTATGAATTTTCGAGCTCATTCTTTTGGATCTTGGCAGTGGCAATAGTGGCACTAGGATCCACATCAATGATTTGCTTCCCTTTTCCATTCCCCTTATCGGGTTCTAGCTCAAGGTCGGAACATGCATTTGATTCAGAAACCTTCAACTCAGCCACCAATGACTGCTTGGTTTGACACTCACTTGTGTTGTGTGTGGGACTCTTGTGGAACTCACACCACTTTCCTGTGTCCTTCTTTGGCTTCATGCTGTTGTTCTTTTCTTGTGGCTTCGATGGGTTGTCTTGGATCACCCCGCCTTAGCTTTGTCCTTTGGGCTTCGGATTTGCAGATCCAAAGTCTCGCTTCCCCTATTTGAACTTTTGCTCGATTTTGACAGCGTATCGGTATGCCATTCTGAACAAGGAGATGTTCAAGAACTCCATCTCTTCCTGGATGTATCTGTGTAGGCAACCACGGTATTTGAGTACCAGATGCAACTCAAAATCCTTGATACCCAACTGTGTGCGAAGGGTATGAAAATTTTTTGTGAACTTCGGCACATCTTGGTCCCTTCCCTACTGCAGTGTGGTCCATTCGATGTATTTGTCCTCATAGCTTTTGATAGGGTAGTACTGCTCCTTGATGGCATTTCGAAATGAATCCCAAGTGGGTGCAACTAAAAATAGTGAGCCTGTACTTTCATCCTTTTGCTTGTAGTAGGTTTCCTACCAGTCCTTGACATGGGGTGCTGCTTTGAGAAGAGTGAAAATAATCTTTTCCTGACTTGAAAATTCATGAATAGAAAAGTAACCCTCTAGAAGATTTAACCATTTATCTACGACATCTACATCTGTCTAACACTCAAATATGGAGATTTCGAAATTAACTTGTACCTTAAATGGTGTGGCATTTCTAGAGTAGCTGTTGGAAGCCGATGCGTCGCCTCTGGGTAGCCGCCAAAGGATCTGTGCAAAGCTATCCATCATCGCATTCCTTTGCCGCTCAAGGGCTTCTTCGAGCAAGATTTTGATATGATCTCCTGCCCCTTCATCTTTCTTCTCATCTGCCATGAGAGGCCGTTGGGATTTGCGAGGTTGGTCTTGCAAAGGTTCGACTAGTTCAAGCCCTAACTCCTTATATCCCGACCTCGTTGGGGACATGCAAAGAAAAATAGAGAAAAAGCAGATTGCTCTGATACCATTGATCTTGACTTAAACAGGAACATGACAAATTATAGAGATAACCATAAACACATATATGTAGCAGAAATAATACTTCATTCCATTAATGTAAAATACTGAAATATGCTTACAAAAAGTAATGGAAATAAAACATCTAGGGCGATGGTAGCTTATCTCTGAGAAGAGATGTGGTGGCTACCTACCTCTGAACTCTGTTAAATGAGGCTCGAAGGCCTATTTATTGCTGAGAAACAATGGAAAACCCTTCACATCCCAAAACCTAACCCTAGAAGATGAAACGCCAAATTGCGGGCCCCGTTTGGGTAAATTGGTACATCAATTTCCCAGGGTCGTAACTTTGGCATACGATCTCCATTTGACGCGTACAATAGCTCGTTAGAAAGATCTATCCAAGAAATACCACTTTGGGAAGGCAAAAATCAGGCCATGGACCCATGCTACCCCTAGATTTTCCAAAAAAACGTCGTTTAGGGCCTCAAAATGGCTCTGGAAGTTCAAGACTCGAAAAACTGCTAAAAATAGTAAATTGAGCTACAATTTAGGAAACTGAAAAAATGAAAGAGATAGTTGTGAGGGTCCAAATGCGCTAGGTGGGTGGCCACCAACATCCACCTGGATCATTCCAACAGTTGAATTTTTAGTTTTTTACAAATCAACGGATTCAGAGTCTTTATATCAACTGTTGATGGACCATTGTTGTTGATTTTTTATTTTTTCTAAAAATGGACGGTTGTGATGGTGTTTGAAGTAATATCCTTAGTCTAAGTCTCGAGCTTAGAGCAATGGCATAAAAATATTTAAAGCTATGTGAAGTGAGAGGTGAAGTGTTTCCATTCTCCTTCATCATGGTGATCATTAAACTCTACCTCCCTCATCTTAGTTCGACTCTACCACCCTGGTCTGGAGATGGTGGATGGAAAACAAAAGCTCACAGTAGAGATCATTGGTATTTGACAAACACTTGTAACGATGGTGGTCAAAAGTAACTCGTAACCAAGGGAGCTAGATAGTGACACTTTAGTCTAGAGATTGTAAAGATAATTTACATAATTGTTATTCATTGAAGTTCCAGGTTGACGAAATAATTAAGACTGAAACGTGTAGTTAATAACAAGCCATAAAGCATCTGAAATTGTAACATGTGCCACATTTGTAATTATGAATTTATTTTTTGTTAGTTAATCAATTCGATGAAAATAAATGATAATTTTGGTGATGTAGTCCACAAGCATAAACATTGGAATTATCATAACAATAGTTTGAGTTTAGAGTTCGTTATCTCTCTCTCTCTCTCTCTCTCTCTCTCTCTCTCTCTCTCTCTCTAATAATATAATATATATATATTATATAATATAATACTGAATTAAGAGAATCTATGTCTATTTTCACTTCAAATTAGAATTGATGAATATCTATCAATATTGATAAATCAATATCTTATTATAAATAACAAAAATATACCGATGATTAATTTATTTTAATGACTATAAAAACAAAAACACTGAAGACTCTATCAAAGAGGTTGTCTATTGTATTACTAAATATAGAAATTTATATCAAACTTTGCCCATAAATCTACATAGGTTTTATGGATAATAATTAACTTTCTATCTAATTCTGTTGTTGACTCCCGGCCAACTATCATCTTCATATGATTAGACATGATTATTATTCTAATAATGCCCCTTATTAGAACCTACACTTTAGCTTGTGTGCTGGTCTAGATATCAGTTAGGCTTACAAAAAAAATTTCATTTTTTCCTTGTTTCTAAAGGCTCCATGTTTGTTCATTCATTGGTGTAGTTTCATCTTCACCTTTCTTTCCATAATATAGTGATGGAGCTTCTCCTTTCTTGATTGTGGTCTAACATTCTTTGTATTCAAAATTTCTATAGGTTCTTGAGACTTATACTTGTCCTTAATGCTTGAAAAATCTTCAAGTTTTGTTTGTTCTTGAGACTTATACTTGTCCTTAATGCTTGAAAAATATTCAAGTTTTGTTGTTCCTTCCTCATTCTCAATATCTACACACTCAAAAACATATTTAGATTCATTAAAAGAATGATACTGATTCTTTTCATTGTGTTGTTTAAAGAGAGATTTCCTTCCTTCATCTTTCTCTGCCAAATATTTATACTTAGTTTCATCTCGCTCACCAACTTGATCTTCAACCTCGAGTACCACTCCATTGGGTAGTTTATCTATAAGTTTCTTTTCCTACAACATTTGGAACCAATCTTCACTTGAAAAATTTTCATCATATATTACTTTTAGTTCTTAAATTATTTCATCGATCATTGCAACCTCAATGTTGTCATCTTCAATTTCACAATCGATTATGAGACTGAAAGCACAATCATCATTTTCATCAACACTACTTTCATTATCTCCAACTTTCTCACTCCCCTCTATACTATACCTCATTTCAAGAATATCCCAAAACATTTTTTCATCACATATTTCACCAAATTCATAAAAATACTAAACAATATGTTTTCATCTAGAACTAATGCAATAAAAAGCAATGCTAATGCACTTCTACTTTTATCTTGGGAATCTATAGAAGTTTCCTGGACAAGTTCCCATGAATCTACTGAACCAAGCCATCCCTCCACTTTAATTGCCCAAATTTTAAACTTTTACATGAGAAAATTGGTAGAACTTGCATTAATCACTTCAATATTGCATCAATCTCTTCAAATTCTTCAAGATGAACCATATATTTATGTGGAATTTCATATTAAACACATAATTTTTTATTCTCTCTCTTCATATTTTTGAGTTCTCTCCGAAAGTCTCTAAGTTTATTTTTGCCACCCATAGTTGCAATGTAAGCTTCTCTTGTTTTCTACAACAAATTTACTTTGGAGATCTAATCAAACTCCAACAACGACCTTCTCCAACAACGAAATTATCCTCCTCCACTTTCCTCAATCCACCCTCTCCATGCCATCTTATCCTCCACAAATTGCTCAACTAGATCAACACTAAGTAGCATTGAAAATCCTTCAACTTCAATTCTCTTGAATCTGCAACACAACTCCAGCTCTTCACTGGTATTCAATATCTTACCTGACTTCAAGTATTCAAAAGAAGCACATAGCATGCTGGAATTGACTTTCCACCATATCCTTTCAGAAAGTCATCTGCCCAATGATATGCAAACATTTGATTGAAAGTCTTTGAGAAACAAATTTATAGACCATATATCACAAGTCTCATAAATTCTCTATGCCCCACAGGTCATCAAATGCTCTATGATCAACCACAATTTATTGAAAACATTATATCACTCTTCCATGCCGACTCTTGACACTAGTGACCCTACAGAACCTAGTATTATACAAGTTCCATGGATTCATAAAAATTACACTAGCACACGACCTAACGATTGCCACTCAAGTCCTTGGCCTTGTCTGTACCAACCCTCCATGCTCTCACTATCAATATAACGACACACTCTCACTCTCAACACAAAAACTTAGCAGATCCACGCTCCACTGTGTATCCAAGCTTCAGGATCCACGATTCAAGTGACACATGCTCAAAAACTACATGCAGTCAAGACCTCTATATTGTGCTCAATTTAATAAATTAGTAGATCCATGCTCCACCATGTATCCAAGCTTCAAGGTCCATGGTTCAAGTGGATTACGCTCAACAGATAGACATGCAGTCAATGCCTTTATAGTGCGCTCAACTTAATAGCTTAGTAGATCCATGATCCACCGTGTATCCAAGATTTAGTCTTCACGATTCAAGTGGATCACGCTCAACTACACATCTAGTCAAATATTCACCACACCAACCATTCAATGCTCCTGGCCAGCTCGTTTCAACTGACAAAAGCCATATAACTAGCATACTGGATTCCCCAATGGACTGTACCCTCTTTTGACGCCTCTTTCAATTGTGTTCAATCACACAACAACTCGACGATAGCCAAACCCTTAACCATGCACATATTCCATTATCCCACATAGTATATAAACAATAATCAACTGTACTATATTAGAGGCTTAGGAGCAGTCCGTCATCTTCACACTATGAGGTTGTGCCTCTCCCAACAAAAATTAAATATAGATTCAACAACTGAACAAACTCACTCTGCTTCCAACCTCCCAATCCTCGGCTCTGATACCAAAATGAAAAATTTAATACTCTATGAAAGTGGTTGTCCATTCCATTACTAAAGACATAAATTTATACAAAACCTAGTTGGTAAATCTATAGAGGTTTTACAGATGGTCATTAAATTTCTATCTAATTCCACTGACTATCGCTGACACCCGACTGACTATCTCCGTCACATGATCAAACATGATTATTATTCTAACATATAATTATCATGTTAACATTCCTTTAATTGGTGAGAGATTAGGAATTGTTAAAAATATTTCCTTAAATGAAATTTTGAATTAATAGAGATTTTGTTACCTAGAAATAAGAATATATTATAATAATAATGTAAAGATATTCATCTCTAACTAATACAAACCAATCAACACCTTTACTAATAATATACCCGTATCATAATATAAGATTACTTTATATTTCTTTGACATTAACTATTAAGCCTTTATAATAATAATATTATTCATCCTTTATAAATAACCTTGTAACACCCCTCCCTTGTGTACTAAATTCTTGTAAACCTAAGATAAGTCAAAGCTAGGTGTGATATCCTCCCTTGTGTTTTAAATGTTTGTAAACCTAAGATGAGGAAAGCTAGGTTTGATACCCTCCTTTGTGGGTTAAACTATTCCAAACCTAAGCTAAGGAAATCCAACTGATATGTAATATGAAAGTAAAATGTGCTATTAAATAAATTAATAAAATAAATCACTTGGAGGGTGGAGCACCAAGAGAAAGAAGATGGTTGCCAAATCCCGTGAGGAATGGGATAGAGATGAATGTTTCATGTAAAGGTTCTAGATGTGATTCTAGATAAGATTAGATGGATTGGATATCCATCAGATGGATGGGAGATAAAGATCCGTCGGACATAAAATCTTTGCGGGAGGTAAAGGCAAGTCTTTATGTGGAAAAGCATCATTGGAAATAAAGATGAGATTTTTCGGATAAGACCAAGGCAAATGGAAAAATCCATAAAGCAAGATGCTGCTAATGGTAACTAAATCGTGAAAGTGGGTATTAAATACTGAGTGCATCGATTAATTGAGGACAGTTGATCCTTCGTAAGATCTTTGGCTCATGGGGAATCAGAGGACATTCATGGCTGGGTGGTGGTGCTCATCCCTCCAAGTGAGATTTAGTTGGTGTCATTTGCATGAAATGGTTGTATGTGAATTCTTACTCTCCTTCTCTATTACTGTTCAATTTTTCTTATGAGTACTTTGTTATTTTTGAGAATATTTGAATGAATTACATGTGCATGGACATTAATGGTGTTTCCATGTATTCTGGTGAGATTAACATGCATGGTATGTGTTTCATTTTATGTCCTCACTTGATATGAGATTAAGACCAATTAGTTTAGATGTAATGATTGTTGAAATTATCTATATTATGAAATGACAGATTTCTTATGTAGGTTGAATTCCAGAATGAAATTAATTGTAGAAGCATGTTCTCAATAATAGCTTTACGACCCATTCATGATAGAAATTGGCAAGAGACAATCATTCATAAAATATTATATGTTTTAATGTTTTCTTATGGAATGAATGCATCTATTGTGGGCCTGAAGTGCATGTCAGTATTCCTTTGACCATACATAAGGATTTAGGAAATCATAATTACAGTGTGTTGATATTAATGATTTCCGTAATGTCTTGTTGAAGTCATTACTCTGAAATGGTCATATAATAGTGTTAAGATAGTTGTTATATCTAACATCAGGTGAAAACTATGGTGCATGTAGGAATTAGACAACAACAATTGTGGTATATCTAAGTTCATGTTTCTATGAAGTTATCAAAGTACTGACAAGTTAGAATGGCTTATCTCATTGTGCATAAGGATTATTATGTTGATTGTGTTGAAGAGATCTTGTTGTAGAGTATGGTTGAGAGTATTACTATGGTTCAGTACTCTCAATGTAATTCCATTCTTAAGAGTAGTAGAGATAGTTGCCCGAATAATAACCATTCACATGATAATAATTTATGTGGAATCATACCGAAAGCTTAATCAAGTTAGGAATGGAAGTCTAGTATTCTTAATATTTATCCAATATATAAGATTTATCGAGGAAATCAAAACACCATATCAATGACCCATGTTTGGGGTTGTTCAAGTTTATTTAAAATTAGTATGATTGCCTGAATGACAATGTTATAAAATTAATGTACTAGTAAATATGGTCAAATTCTAACTATAAAAGAGATCGAATTTTTAAGTTAGTGGATCCTAACAATGAAATTTATGGTAAGCCATTGAGATATGTTGAAAATGGTATCAGATCATAGGCTCAACCACTAGGACCTATGAACCAATCCACTTCCATAGCATTTTGCAGTGACAGGTTTTGATTATAAAACTCCTATAAGAAAATTTACCTGAAAATTTTTGAAAGGTAAAGTTCGAACACAGAGAACATGATTTCGTAATCAGGAATTCATATATTAAAATGGAATGATAATATATATATTTTTCAATATATATAACATGCTAAAATTAATAAGGGTTTTTACACATACAGTTTTTATAAGGGCATTAAGGTGCATGTTAAGATGTGAACAAAATTTTTGGTGAGCCACATGCCTCATTACTAGTCCATTTCCTTGTTACTAGTCCATTTCCTTGACTCAGATTTAAAAATAAAAATAAAAAAATCCAAGACTTAATGGGATTAAATGATTATAAACTATTTGACCCTAAATCAAGCATCTCTAAGCAAAATATAAATCAGCTATGTACCCAGAAATTGGAAACAAATTTAATGGACAACAACAAAAAGCGAGTGTAAAGATAAGCATGGCATTGGACTTGGAGTTTTGGGAAAAAAAATTAATGCGTAGGAGAGGAAAACGGGCCAATTTTGTAGCAAATAAGAGACCATCCAGTAGATTCATCATTGTTCTATAGATGTTGGTTGTTAGTGCGTTACTTTGTATCACCCACAAGGTGACTGAGGGAGGATAGGGTTACCCCAAAATGCTCAGAGAATGGTAACGACAATCAATGAAATTTTTAAAAAACATATGGTTTCTATAATACAGATATGATTTATCTAAAAGGGTATGATTATCAAGATTTTTGAGATAATATCAAACTCTAAATGCCATTGGAAGGTAAGCCTTGCCAAAGAGAGGGCATTGGCTTTTAGTATTATTTTAGGAAAAGATATGGAAAAGAGGTATCTTTCCAGTCAGGCCAACAGTGGAATAAATAAAAAGCTTCTAAAGCACCATCATTACTATAAAACTCCACAACAAAACATGTCTTCTGTACCTTTTAAAGTATCACTCCATGGAAAAAAACATCAGAATTTTATTTCCTTTGTGCTAATATGATTGGTTTCCTTCCGCCTGACAAAATCACTATGGTGAAGAATCCATAGATCTTTTGCTCCAGAAAGGAAATTCAGAGGGACAACGATTATCATAACTTTCGGATGTCTACGAAAATTTTGCTAGCTCTTCTATACAAGGGAGGCAACAAAGAGAAATGGGATCACCTGATCTGGTTTAAACATGAAAAAGAAGTTAGATGTCCCCTTCAATTTTCCATTTGCAAAGATCTGTCTATATTTATTGAGCGCATACAACCAACTTTGTTATCCTCTTTATTTTATCGATAATGAATAGGAACAACGTACTCATAAAGCTCCTCAATCATCCAATAACATCGATGCTGGAAATACTCATTATTTTCACCATGAACATAATAACAATGTGGGACATCTACGCTTCCTACTTTTATTCTTTCGTGAGCTTCTCTCACTATTTTTCCATCCTTTTTCTTCCACTAGTTAAAGCCATCTTTACGAAAATAGTGCAAAGCGTTTTGATCAAAGAGAAATAGATCTCCATCTGATGGTTTGTTGGTGGATCAGATGACATGCAACTTTTTTTTTAAATTCGCAGGATCTCACAAGACTCAATTGAACAAAGCCAATGATTTTGTGTTTCTCATAGTATTTTCCCAATGACTAGTTGAGGAGTCAATCCTTAGCGTCGATTGTCAGCCATAAGAAGCTTGCTATAATCCACCCGGACAACAATTTTTCTGCATTTATGTAGCGTCCAAAGCTGAAACCCTAGCCAACACTTACAATAACCACAATAGAACGATCCAACAGATACAAACCAAGATCACCAGATCAGGTTAAGTGTTCTAGGAAGAGCGCAGAAGCACTTGCGCTACATTGATGTTGAACAACCATCATTTCGGTGGTATTGGTCTCAGTAAGAATTATTTTTTTTCCATGGGTGGCATTATCTTGAACAAATATCTATTGCAAAAACTGATACCTGATGCTACTGGTTTTGGGATTGAATATGCACTGCTTCAATGATTGTTGGTATCACGCATTGAGGTGGGTTTTGATAAGGCCTCATTGCTCCAAGATTTTGTGGAAGATGGTGTCGTTATAAAAAGAAAAAAACCGACGGTTAGCTGAAATTTTCTTAAAAATTATAGCTTGTATGTTGTTTTGATTTTGTGTTCCTATGGAATGGATATTGATACTCCACTGCAGGTTTGTAGATGTTGGTGGCCTTAAACAGTATGTGGATACGTACAACTTATATTGCCTTTTTTTTGCACATGCATTATGAAGTGAGATAAATTTAAGAAGATATTATGTAAGTGGCTGCCTCTAAATGTGCAACATCAACTTTAATATTAGAAGATTGAGATGTTGATTAAAAGCAGATTTATTTTTTATTGAGGAAAGGGTTATTGGGTTACCATCAACGTTAAAACTGATATAAACCAAGAAAAAATATGTATATTCAGATGTTTAAGAAAGGAGAAACCTTGGTTCTATGTAGACCTCAATATGCTCTCGCATGGCTACCATCATGCTGCTATGTCATCCTGGTGAAGGGACTCACAGTGGCTCAACGTGTAGAGGTAGTCCTGCGGGTAATGAATTTAGATGGAAAGAGTGCATAGAGGCACTGAAGCCAGAAGCATGTGATGTTTTTTGAGAGAAAGGGATGGTGCACATAGGCACTAAAAACCTTGTGTGCTAGCATTGGAGGTAGTGTTATTCGTCTTCAACATTAATGAGATTGCATGCATACATACATACATGTTGGTTTTTATTAGGGTTTTTGCTTTGCCGAAGTGGCTATATTGATAATTTTCTTCCACTTGGTTTTAGAGATTCAGGGTTTTGAACTTGGAAATTGTTTCATCGTTGTTCACTATATGGTTGTCAACCCCATTTATCTTTTGCGGTTTCGTATTGTGTTGTTTTGTGGTGCCTGGTTACAACTGAGTTTTGTATGGAAAAATGATGCATTTTCTTTTGGAAATAGAGCCAATGCTAAAATATTTCGAAAATGTATCGATTTACTCTTGCCTTGGACTGGAATATGGGTAGCAGGTCTTTGAAGTTAAATGAACTAAATTTGATTGAATTTTGTTATCTTGTTAAGGTCATCCTGCACAAAAGTATATTCCATATTGAATTCCATCAATGTTTTATTCGATGGTTTATGAGAAACTAATGACATGTAAAATCTTTAATGTCGATTTTCTTCTAATTAGTTAAGTAGTGTTAAACTACAGGCTATTTTTTTTTTTAATTATGGAGGATTTTTCCTCTAAATCACATGAATGCTAAGCATTTGGTACCTGACCATGAGGTGGGATACCTTGCTGCACTTTATCACAATGGTCATGCTAGACATGGTAGGAGGCATTGATTCTCTCCCTCATGGTACTAAATATGTTGGGAGAATTGAACACTGGAGGGGTAGATACCATCACCCTAACCTTCCCAACTTGTCAAGTCCCTCATGTAGAAGATGCTAAATATATTTATTTATGTTTAAATTGGAAACTAACAGATGTAATTCCTTAATATACAAGTGTCATGCACTCAACATGTATCATAGGGTGGGATAAAATTTTAGTTATATGACAAACATCATGCCTAAGTGGATTTAAGCTTACGATGGCCCTGCTGTTTTATGGGACGAGACATATCACAATATTGAGAGATATCCCAAGAGTAGCAACATCAACAATTTGTTTTGATACATGCTTCGTGTATGTCAATGTGGAAATCATGCACCTTCCCGATGATGATATAATCATCATGTTATCCCAACTATAATACGAGCAAATTGGCACCCCTACAAGTGCTCTAAAAGGATAATTGTATAAAAGAGGAAATGTTTTCATGAACAATGATAAGAATATAAAAGAGCATGCATGTCTACTATATCAAATATTAGAGTTAGTGGTAAGTGGCATAGTAGGTAACTATTATTGCTTGGCACATAGAGCTCTCTCACTCATTAGAGCTATCTCACACATGATAGCATCTCCATGGATGATGATGTATAAAAAGAAATACTTATATTTTGAATGGGTGAGACCTCTTTTTCGAAACTTGACCATTACTATGTTTAGTATGGAACAGAGCATGCTTCTAACGGATAACTAGATAATTATTTTTACATTAAATCAATATGTATAATGATTTCCGTAAATAAGCAAAGCTAATTCTAGTTTATCTTAGTAGGATGATTTTCATATCAATCTCAAAATTAGTCATATTTGAGCATGTGGAAAACTATATTAGGTAAGAGATTTAAATAAGGATTGGTGAGTAAAAACAAATCTCACCTAAAACATGAAAGGAGGGTTAGATAACAGAGGAATTCCATGGTTCTATCTCGACTTAATTGTTACATATTATACCTATGCCTTTTCATGGATAGTTTTACATGTTTTTACCATAGTGTGGTGATTAAGATAAACATGTTGAAGAGGAATATTCTTAATATCCATGCATATTAATGAGTTATATGAATTTACCATATAAGCACATGTGTGTGCAGTATTATAGACTTGCAAGAATAATGTATTGATCAAATGGTTAATGGTGGGATGGTCTTGATGTTATGCATCCATATAAGAAAGAGTCTTGAGTCTAAGTCAAGCTATATATCCATATGTTGTTATGTGACAATAGTAAATAGGAAAAGTATGCATGACTATGTTAAAAGTAAGGTTGGACTATAAAAGCAACTTATAAATGGCATAATTGCTATAAAAGTATAATACCAAAGTAAAGGACGGTGAGAGAATATTATAGTATAAAGCCTATATAACTGTACAAATTTTGGTCAAATTAATCCTTTGCAATGTGACCCATTCTTCAGGTGGAAGAAAGTATGGTTAAAGGGGAAACTTAACTTAAACCGATTTTGACGACATATGCATCTTTTAATAGAACCTATAAATATCCTTGAGTGCAAACCATATTAATTGGTGAAGTAGAACAAATGGTATGGACCAGTGGGTCAACTAAATGATATTTTACAATCTATTTAAATAGATTGATATCATAATTTGTACCAAGAAATTTTGAGAGGATCTATTATTAGATTGCATTGATAAGGTGTGTCGACAACATAAGGAAATGTTGCGAGATTCAAACAAGAATTCATAATTAGAGAACTCGGCTTTTCGTAAAGGGTGATTTAATATTAAAGATTAGCTAACATTTAAATACCTTGAGATCATAAACACTTACAACTACAAGGAGTGTATCATTGTAAGTAGTAAAAAATTTCACATATAAATACACAAAATTATGTATGGTCAACAGGTTGTTGAAGCATATATAAGGAAACAATAAAACATATGAGGTGAATTAGTGATCTCATGAATATTAAACTTCAACAGCTATGAGATGATAATCTTCTTTAGAACATTAGGCAGAAGTTATGATTAAGAGGAAACTATGCATGAATCCACTAATATGCGATTGATATTGTAAACACATGACATAAAAACTTTCTTAGTTACATAGATGGATCATGAAAAATTAATGTTGGTATGATACGAACATTGTGGAAAAATATGTGGATAAAAGTTTATGTCATGCAGGTGATACCATGAGGATGGTATTTTAGGCTGTACCACAGCTGGACTATTTGCAACAGTACATATGGGCCCGTATGACTACATATGCTACAAGGTTGAAAAATGAATGTGTATTGGTGTGTATAACATACCTTGTGTTTAGGGTATGCAATAGTCATTGGATGGATGTCTAACTAGGTAAAAAAACCTAGAGATTACCTAGAAAAAGGAAAGTAAGTTTGGTATAACTAATTATGTTTAATCACAATTTGGCATACATACAATTACAATGAATATATGTATATGAATATATATTGTGAAGGAAATAATTTGTTATGACTTTGCAGGCATATTAATGTGGAAAATATGCTAAATGATGTATTATATGTAGAGAGACTGCAAGAAGTAGAAGAATGCAAGGAAAGGACATACATTCTTCAGATAAAATAAATGATAAGCAATAGCTACTTTAATAGTAAAAAATTATGATATTTATCATAGTTAAAATTTTCATTGATAAATTCTCACAAATGATTTGAAAAACAATATGTGACAGGTAGCTATGGAAGGAGAGATGCTGGGAGCACTCCTTGAGACTGATGTAGCTATGGAATGAGAGGCATTGGGAGCACTCCTTGTGACAGATGTACATTGAAAAAATTGCATAAGATGGTACAACCATGAGAGCTATTGATTTACAAAAGCAGCTACTTGTGAATGAGGACATGATGCACTGATACACTAAGGATGGTGTAAAATTTAAGGGGGGGGAGTATGTAACACCCCTCCCTTGTGTACCACATTATTGTAAACCTAAGCTAAGTTAAAGATAGGTCTAATATCCTCCCTTGTGTGTTAAATGTTTGTAAACCTTAGTTGAGGAAACCTAGGTTTGATACCCTCCTTTGTGGGTTAAACTATTCTAAACCTAAGCTGAGGAGAGCTAGGTGATATGTAATATGGAAAGAAACTATGTTATTAAATAAATTAATAAAATAAATCATTTGGATGGTGGAGCATGAAGAGAGAGGAGATATTTGCAAAATCCCATGAGGAATGGGATAGAGATGACTCTTTCATGATAAGCTTCTATATGTGATTATAGATAAGCTTAGATGGATTGGATATTCATCAGATGGATGGGAGATAGAGATCCATCGAACATAAAATCTTTGCTGGAGATAAAGGAAATATTTTGTGGAAAATCATCGTGTGAGATAAAGACGAGCTTTTCCAGATCATACCTAGGAAAATGGAAAAATCCATAAAGCGGGACACCACTAATGGTAACTAAATCATTAAAGTGGGTACTAAATACCCAATGCATCGATCAATTGAGGGATGTTGATCCTTGGCAAGATCTTCGGCTTGGGGGGGAGCAGAGGTGATTCATGGCTAGGTGGTGGTGCTCTTCCCTCCAAGTGATATTTAGTTGGTGTCATTTGTATGAAATGGTTGTATTTGGATTCTTATTCTCCCTCTCTATTTCTCTTCAATTTTTATTATGAGTAGTTTTCTTAGGTTTGAGAATATTTGAATGAATTACATGTGCACGGATATCAATGGTGTTTCCATGTATTCTAATGAGATTTACTTGCAATGGTATGTTTTTGATGTTATGTCCTCACTTGATATGAGATTGAAATCAATTAGCTCAGATCTAATGATTGTTGAAATTACCTATATTATGGAATGACACATTTCTTATGTAGGTAGAATTCTAGAATGAAGTTAATTTTGGAAGCATGTTCTAGTTAATAATTTTAGAACCCATTCATGGTAGAAATTGGCATAAGACAATCATTCATAATATATCATTTGTGTTAATGTTTTATTATGGAATGATTGCATCTATTGTGGGCCTGATGTGCATGTCAGTATTCCTTTAACCATGCTTAAGGAGTTGGGCAATGATGATTATCATGTGTTGATATTAATGATTTCGTAATGTCTTGTTGAAGTCATTACTCTGAAATTGTCATATACTAGTGTTAAGATAGTTGTTATATCTAACATCAAGTGAAAACTATGGTGCATTAGGAATTAGACAATAACAATTGTAGTATATCTAAGGTCATTCTTCTATGAAGTTATCAACGTACTAACAAGTTAGAATGACTAATCTCATTGTGCATAAGGGTTATTCTGTTAATTGTGTTGAAGAGATATTGTTGTAGAGTATGCCTAAGAGTATTAGTATGGTTCAATACTCTCAATGTAATTCCATTCTTAAGAGTAGTAGAGATAGTTGTCAGAATAATAGCCATTCACATGATAATAACATATGTGGAATTGTACCCAATATATAAGATTTATTGAGGAAGTCAAAAAACCACATCAATGACCCATGTTTGGGGTTGTTCAACTTTATTGGAAATTGGTATGATTACCTGAATGATAGGGTTCTAAAATATATGTAGTAGTAAATATGGTAAATTCTTACTACAATAGAGACCGAATTTTTAAGTTAGTGGAGCCTACCGTCGAAATTTTTCAGGTAAGCCATGGAGGTACATTACAAATCTCTTCTTTCCCACTTATACCCCTTCTCCTTAATATAAATCATTAGTGTTAATTTTATATATTCCTTTTCATTTGGTTT
>APFE030924385.1:5702-17108 GCA_000404065.3 Pinus taeda
ATACCCACCCTTTAATCCGATGCAATTTCCTATGCAGCAACCAAATCCTCCTTTTACTAACCCTACTATGTGGAATCCCTGGACTTTTCAACAACATTATTTCAATCAATGGAACCCAAATTGGGCAACCCAGCAGATTCCATTTCCTCAACACCAGCAATCTCTTTCCTTACCATCTAATGCCCCGCAGAATAACCAGTCAATCAGACCCCAACTGCCTGTGCAACCTAAACCCAACCCAAACAATAATAAAGCCTTACAGGTAATCGATATTCAAAGTCAACCTGTCTCCCCTATGCAATGTAATGACATCCATTTATGATCTGGGAGGATAGTTGAACCCATCATAGATGACATTACTGACTTTGAAAAAGAAGAAACTAGAAAGGAAAAGTCATCTAACAAAGATATTGAAATTCTTGAATCATCTTCTAACAAGACTGTCCAAACAGCAGAGCCACCCTTTCCTGAAAGATTGACTCTTACTAAAACATTTGAGCCACCAGCTTTTAACCTTTTAGGAGAACTGCAGAATTTATATGTCAAAATCCCATTATTGCAAGCACTAAGAGATGTCCCTATCTATGCCAGAACCATTAGGGATATTTGTATTAAAAAGCCTAGAAGAAAAGCCAAGGAACCCCTCACAGTTCATGTGATGGGGGAACTGACTTCTTTGATGACAAAGAAAGACCCCCCTGTGAAATATGGTGACCCTGGTCACCCTATAGTAACAGTTCAGGTCGGCAAAACCTTTGTCTCTAAAGTTCTAGTAGATCTAGGTGCAGCAATAAATATTATGACACTCGAAACAGCACAATTACTGCAGTTGAAACACTTAATTAGGGAAACTCCAACCATTCTAGAGCCGGCTGACCGCTCTACAATTAAACCCAAAGGAGTTATTGAAGACCTGGTAATTTCCGTAGAATATTGGAATTACCCAGCTGACTTTGTGGTGTTACAAACTAAAACAAAATTGGGGGGTCATCCATTAATTCTAGGAAGACCTTGGTTGGCTATAGCAGATGCTTTCATCAGCTGTAGGTCTGGATCAATGACAATATCTAATGGGCAGGAAACCAAACAGCTGACTCTTTATCCTCATGCCACGCCCATGATTAATAACGATAATTCAATATGGTTAGATTATGAGGATGAGGAAACCCAACCTATTTTAACTGTCGGACAAGCTTTAACTCTCAAAGACTCAACCGAAGATGAATTAATCAGCAACTTTATTTCTGAACCTTCTTCGGTCAGCCCAGAAATACATAATCACTTCACCGCAATCTTAGAATCTGAGCACAACCTTGAAACTGAAAATCTACCTCAGATATTAGCTGGTAATCCCTCCAAAAGTATAACAGTAGAAATCCAACCATGTAAAACATTAAATATAAATCCTAATCTAACAGATGATAAAAAACAACAGTTAATGAAGCTACTCAAAGAAAATAAAGAGGCATTCGCTTGGAATTATACAAAAATGAAAGGGATTTCTCCTGAATTATGCACTCACCGTATTTATATTAAAGAAGGATCCCGGCCAGTTTGTCAACCCCAAAGACGAATGAACCCCAATTTAAGGGAAATAGTAAAAGAAGAGCTTCAAAAATTGTTAAATGCAGGATTTATATACCCCATATCTGATAGTGAATGCGTTTCTCCGCTAGTAATAGTACCCAAGAAAAATGGGAAATGGCGAGCATGTGTGGACTATAGAGCCCTAAATAAGGCCACCCAGAAGGACCATTTCCCTTTACCATTCATTGATCAGGTATTAGATAACTTGACTGGTAAGAAATTCTTTTCCTTTTTGGATGGATTTAGCAGATATAATCAGATAAAGATTGCACCCCAGGATCAGGATAAAACCACTTTTACTAGCCTTTGGGGGACCTTTGCTTATAGGGTTCTTCCATTTGGGCTATGTAATGCCCCAGCAACATTTCAAAGAGCGGTGATAGGGATCTTTTCTGATATGATAAATGATTCCTTAGAAATTTTTATGGACGACTTTACTCCTTATGGCACAACCTTTGAAGATGCCCTACAGAATTTTGAAAAAGTACTTAAGCGGTGTATAGAAGCACATCTTGCCTTAAGTTCTGAGAAATGCCATATGATGATGAATGAAGGCATTGTATTAGGCCACTTTGTTTCATTTTTAGGAATTCAAGTCGATCCCGCAAAAATACAGGTAATTTTGACCCTCCCTATCCCCAAAACCCAGACAGAAGTGAGGAGTTTCTTAGGACATGCAGGGTATTACAGAAGATTTATCAAAGACTTTTCTAAGATAGCTTCCCCTCTGTTTGTGTTACTAACGAAAAATGTTGAATTTAAGTGGAGTGATGATTGTGAAAAAGCATTTGATCAGCTTAAACATCAGTTGTCCGTAGCTCCCATTTTGAGAGGACCAGATTGGGCACTCCCCTTTCACATATCCTCTGATGCCTCAGACACTGCCATTGGAGCTGTCCTGGGACAGGAAGAAAATAGTCTTCCCTATGCCATTTATTTTATTAGTAAAAACATGAATCCTGCAGAACTTAATTATACAGTCACTGAGAAAGAATTTCTAGCAGTTATTTATGCTATCAACAAATTTCGGCATTACATTACTGGTTATACTACTTTTGTGCATACCGACCACTCGGCCATTAAATACCTAATGAATAAATCAGTTACAAATGCTCGAGTCACTAGATGGTTACTGCTATTACATGAATTTGATATCACAATTGTAGACCGACCAGGAAAAGAAAATGTAGTTGCTGACTTTCTTTCTCGGTTAAAAACTAATGAAAATATTCCAGTAGATGATTCTTTTCCCGATGAGTATTTATTTGCAATCTTTGCTCATTCACCTTGGTATGCAGACATTGCTAACTACTTAGTTGCAGGAAAATTACCATCACACCTATCGCATAGAGAAAAAAGGAAAATTATTCAGCATAGCGCTAGGTACAGCTGGATAAGCGGCTGTTTGTTTCACACAGGACTCGATCAGGAGATTCGAAGATGCATTAGTGAAGATCAGATTTATGATGTATTGAAAGCTTGCCACGATGGACCTTGTGGAGGACATTTCACGGATAAAAGAACAGCACACAAGGTTCTCAGGATGGGATATTACTGGCCCTCAATCTTCAAAGATGCAAAGAAATATGTCAGGGCCTGTGATAGCTGCCAAAGAATGGGCCAGCCTAATCACAGGGATGAAATGCCGCTCAATCCCCAGGTAATTCTTGAACCATTTGAAAGATGGGCACTAGATTTTATAGGTCCCATTAATCCTCCATATAATCAAAGAGTTTACATACTAGTATGTACAGATTACATGACTAAGTGGGTAGAGGCCAAGGCACTTATCAAAAGCTAATGAGGAATCAGTATTAACATTTTTATTTGAAGAAATATTCGTTAGGTTTGGGCTGCCTAGGGAGCTAGTCACTAATGGAGGACCTCCTTTTAATTCTCATGGCTTCAAAGACACATTGCAGAAATACCATATTAAGCATAGAATGACTACACCTTATCACCCCCAGTCAAATGGGCAGGTGGAAAGCACCAACAAAGTCATAGAAGCTATTCTGACAAAAACAATAAAGGAAAACAGGAGGGACTGGTTTCAAAAGTTGCCTTAAGCACTTTGGGCTTATAGAACCACTTGGAAGAACACCACAGGCTTTTCACCCTATGAGTTAGTTTTTGGTAAAAATGTTCTTTTCCCTTTGGAGTTTGAAATCAAAACTTTGAGAATTGCTTTAGCTGTTAACCTTGATTTGACTGATGCACATACAGCCAGGTTGCAGCAATTGTAGGAGCTAGACGAGAAAAGATTGGATGCCATCCACCAAACAACCATGATTCAGCAACAAAGAACCAGATGGCATGACAAAACTATTAAGCAGAAGCAGTTCCAGAAAGGTAAGTGGGCTTTACTGTATGACTCCCGTTTCGAGAATTTCCAAGGTAAATTGAGAACGAGGTGGCTAGGACCTTATGAAATAGATGTTGTATTTCCAAACGGAACAGTCATACTCTTAACGATTGATGATAATAGAACACCGTTATTAGTGAATGGATACCGACTCCGTCCATATCAACGGCCTGTTTCTAAGGAGGATTTCAAAACTACCTGCATGACAGAATTACACTATGTTTTTTTGGGGGAATTTTCTTCCCCTCAAGGCACTTAAATTTCTGTTCATTTATTTATTTTTAGATTAGATTTCTTAACTAATAATCCCTGCCAAGGGGTTGCTATGTTACAATTAGTTGTTTTGCAGATCTTACTTTCGGAGGATGGCTGAGAATAAAAATCCTAAAAGAATCACTTTGCAGCTTGGGAACGCTCTTTGGATCATAAGTCAAGTTTTACGCCATTTTTTGTTGCTGCAACACCATTTTCTGTTGCTGCAACACCATTTCTTGTTGCTGCAACACCATTTCCCGTTGCTGCAGCACCATTCCCTGTTGCTGCAACACCGTTTTCTGTTAATGCAATGTCATTCCCCATTGCTGCAACACCACTTCCCGTCATTCCCCGTTGCTGCAACACCACTTTCCGTCATTCCCCGTTGCTGCAACACCACTTTCCGTCATTCCCCGTTGCTACAACACCACTTTCCGTCATTCCCCGTTGCTGCAACACCACTTCCCGTCATTCCCCGTTGATGCAACACCACTTTCCGTCAATACAATATCATTTCTCCGTTGCCGTAACACCACTCCTCGCGGCGACCGCACGAGCTTATGTTCCGGCAAAATATCACTTTTCAACACTGCAACACCAATCCCAGCACTTAACGAATTATCAGCCTGATGGAACATATTCCGCTGCATTGAAGGGACCAGCCAAGCACTCTAACGAGTACACGTCGTCACTGCTACTTCCCGTCAGATCGCTTGTGTTTTCACGATTAAAAACCCGTTCAAATTATGATTAAGCTAGAAAAAGACAAGATAAGACTTTTGCGTGCGACTAAAGGTAAAAAGTAAAGGTACGCATGTTTAAGTGTGAATATTAATTTATAGTTAATGCGGAGATGTGATATGACTGCCGAAATCATTATACTGCCAATCAAATCATTCAGCCGTAGATTTGGGGGGGATTACCAAAATATCACAATTATTTCGTAACACGTTAATAGCCGCCACCCTTACTCCTCGTGGTAATATCTAAAACTCACCTTGCCGTGGCATATCCTCATTTGTAACGGTTTGCTCTGTTTCAAACTCGAAAACTAGGCTCTGTATCGTGTATTGTTCACTGAATTAGCAGCTATGGGAGGAAATATGATCACTTATGAACCTAGCACAACAGCACTACTAGAACTCTACCCCGAGGTTTATCAAATTTTCCTGTAGGTAGGGTGGGTAGACTACTTCAGAAGACTCCCAGACTTCAACACACAGCAAGTGTTGGAGTTCGCATGCAATTTAAGAGAAGGATTTTCTACAGTCCAGGGAGTACGTATTCCGGTAACAGAGGAAGATGTAGCCCAAGTCTCTGGGCTACCAACCAACGGTATACGCTGGTTCAGCAGGAAACATGTTATTTTGAATGCACAACAAGGCGTCTTTCTACTGGACGAACATGTATAATTTAAAGGCAGAGGGGTTGCTCTTCAGTCACTCCCTCCACCATGGCCAAAGGTCGCAGAGTTTGTCAAGCAATATTTAACTTGCGAAGGTCGTTACCAGGTAATTTACCAACACGACTTCGTTTTGTTAAATCATTTGAGGCATCGACAGTTGATAAACATGCCCTATTATCTATTGGGTTGTCTGAAAAACATGTCACATTATGCTGAAAAAGCGAAGCATCCAGCCCTTTCCCTCAAACACCACAGGTTAGCCCAACTCTTAATAAATATAGGCTTTTCTCTAATCCACCCACCCCATGTCATTAATCCTCCCCAGCAAATAGAAGAAGATCCTCAGCAGGAGGAGGAAGTCCCCCAACAGCCAGAACAAATACCCCAGGAAGCCCCCCAACAGCCAGAGCAAATACCTCAAGAAATTCCTCAGCAATTAGCAGTAGAAACACCCCTGCAGAGGACCCCATCCCCCAATGAAGCCCAACCATCTACCCCTGTGCTTCATATTTCCACTGATGATTCTGAGGATAATACCCCCATCATTTTTCTTAAAAGGAAAAAACAGCAGGAAATTGAAACTCCACCAAAAAGGAGAAGAACCAGGGCTTCAATCAAAGCAGCCGTTATTCCTGATAGTGTCCCTAGCCTAAAGGAAAGTGACCGAAAAAAGAAAATTTGTTGATTTTCCTGCCTCCTTAAAGAGGCAGAGAAAACGGTCAACCGCAGTAGTTAAACTTACCAGCCCTCTGATTCCCAGATCTCCACCTATTATCCTAACACCCCGTATTCCAATCATTCCAGAACAGTCCCTTTCCTCACCCTTTGCGGCTGAGATGCCGAGCGTTGACAGCTTTGTGATAGAATTTTCTGAGGCTGTTGATACACAAGAACCACCTGCCGAAAAATCTAAAATAGACACCCAAGGTGATATTGGGCAAGTGGCTGCTACACAAGAACCAGCCACTGACCCAACAGGTGACACACAAGAACCACCTGTTGGGGATGCAAATGCCCAAATGAACGCGGAACAATAATCCTCTCATCCACTAGAGCCTGCAGATACGCAAGCCCCGCCTACCATAGCCTCCCTGCAGGAAGAAATTGAGTTTTTAAAATCTCAAATTAAAGATTATCAGCAGGAGATAATAATGGTTAAAGAAGCCTACCAGAATGAATATAATCTCCACTTCTTAGCACGGGTAGCGACGGTAACAGAAAAGAGTCAGTACAATGAGTACATGTGCAGTGAGTGTGGTGAACTGTACACTCAAGCAGGATATAAGGTAGTACAGGTCCCAATGACTGAAGCTAATCCGCCACCCCCTGCTGCTACAGAGCAACCTGCTGTTGTAGTCAAAACAGAACAACCTGTTGTCACACAAGAACCAGCAGGAATAGCAGCAAAGGAAAAGCAACAACCTGTTATTACACAAGAACTAGCAGGAGCTACAGGAGTAGAGAAAGAAAAACCCGTTGTCACACAAGAACCAGCAGGTTTTCTAAAAACTGTAAAAGAAGAAACAGGGCAGCCTGTTGTCACACAAGAACCAGCAGGAGCTGCAGGAGTAGAGAAAGAACACCATGTTGTCACACAAGAATCAGCAGGTTTTCCAAGAGTTGTGGAGGAAGACATAGTACCACTGCGGCCCACCCAAACTACTGTAGAACAAAGATCCTTTAGCAACGCTTATGCACAGACTGAAGTCACTGAACTCCACTGTGTTAGTGACGCTTATGCACAGACTAAACTCACTGGACTCCACTGTGTCAAGGATGCCTATGCACAGACTGAAACTCCTTCTGTCAGTAATGCTTACACGGAGACCTCCAGTTTTCAACAACTGAAGGACACATGGAGAATAGAATATGAGCTTTCACAAGGGAAGGCATTCCAACAGCAGAAGTCAATCTAGTTCAGCTATGCATATAGAAATTGGGATGCATTGGAACAGTCTAGAGCCCAGCATAAAGAAAATAAGGAGGTAAAATCTAGGCTATCCTGTGCCTTTGATCTCATTCAGAGGATATTGGCTACAAGAAATCCCTCTTTCAACTATGCAGTATTCTTGAGAGAACGCTTGGCCTATATGATAGCACAAAAATGATAGCACAAAAATATATAAATGTCATATAAAGTCTACAAAGGTGATCATCCTATCCCTGATGATGATCACGATAAGAAACCACTGCTCGGGCTACCCTACAAAGGAACCTCCTAAAAGGTCTTGGGACCCCAATCACATAGCGCTGAAGCCTAAGAGGAATGTCATCTATACTAGTCTCTGGAATATCTACTGTCAAACGCTCTAGATGACTCTCCAATTCGACCAAGGTCTCTGCTGATTGGTCTTGTGGGTCTGGTGCCGCAGCAGCAGGGTGTCTTCTCTCATAGGGCGGGAGAGCGGCTGGTCGCCATGGACCCACATCTGCATTTAAAACTTTTTACTATCAGTTTTAGACAATTTAAAAACAAAAAAAAAATTAGTTTAAAAATTTAGAAAATGTTGAAAACAATTTTACCTGTATCATTCCATTGCTCTCCTGGTGGAAGATCCATGTTTGAATCACCATGATAATCCATCCCAGCATATGGAAAGTCTTGTATCACGAAAATTTGGTTTCCCAACCAACGAAAATACTCAAGTGGGAATCGAACAACCTCTGTGCCCTCCTCAGGATGACGGGCCATGACTGCAACCCAGCGCATAATCCTAGGATCTTGGGCAAGTCCAGCCTCAATGGAGAGTTGCTGTGGAACCGACATAGGTACCCTCTCTAGGCCAAAACTCACAACTAATTAACCATATCCAAAGTTCTTTAGTTGTCCATTCTTTGCCCTAGTCAGTTGGCCTTTCACATTATCCAACACAGCATCGCACCAGTTAAAGATGGTGCCTCGAAAGTAGTCTACTGCCATGCGCATTTGGGAACCGGTAGCTAGATGCAATGCTGCTCTCCTGCACAGTCTGGTGACAGTAAATGCGATCACTTTAAGTTCAGGACGAGAGATGGTCTTAACATCTATCCATTTGTCCGTAGATTGGACATTGCAAAACTCTAGTCGGAGACTAGCGACAGATTGGCCACTTGGCCTAGATCTGAATAGAGATAATCCTTCGCCTCTCTTCGGCAAACCAGTCAAAAAGTAAATTTCCTCTGGCTCGATTTCGAGCCGGTGGCCACCAATGATGAAACATTGGTCCTGCGTGCTCCACCTGTCAACCAACCATTATACAAAGTCTACCTGTGCCCTCATGCCAGGTATGGCCCAGAATTTCAGTAAACTGCATGCTCTTAATGCCTGTATCGAAGGTGGATGGAGTAGTGTGGCTTGATCCACATCTTCATGTTCCCTTTCCCGCCAAACAAGCATTTTGTGTACCTACATGGAAACAAAGGCAGTTTAGGATTTTGTAATTTCAAATCATTTGGGCGGAAATGCAAAAAGGTAGGGTTTCAAAATGCGTTTCGCGGGGTCCGCACCCGCCGGGTTAGGGACAGTGCGTAGGTTCACATTGGTCCTTAAGAGCAGGTGTGGGACCCCGACTCTTTCATTTGTACGAAAAAGTCAGGATTCGCAGAGTACACGTGGTACGCCTGCGCAACCACCGCGAGCGATTTTTAACCAAAAATTTCCCTAAAAAATGAATTTTAAAGCCCTAAAAATGAAAATGAAACGGATGAAATGCAAGATAAAGATGATGTGGATTACCTGGAGAGGATGGTTCTCGATTCCAACGGTCGGATTTTCCGCAATCTTCATAAGAATTTTTCTTACCAAAAGCTCTTACTTTTTACTTTAAGATCAAACGGTAAAAATGAAATTGCAAAAGCCCTTTTTATAAGATTTTTTGAATAAATGAATTTTTAATCTGTTTATTTTTTCACTTTGAAAAGGTCACTTTTGATACATTTTTATTAATTTTAAACAGATATGTGTAATGTTTGCAGTTTTTGTGCAGAATATTGGGTTTTCGAGAAGAATTGATCATTTTCAACAAAAAAACATAGGAGTCCTCTTTAAGCTCTTTTCTGACTTGTAAAAAATGAAAAGATTGCCGAGTTTTTTTTTTTAGACTCGTTAAAACAGAATTAAAAGGACGGTCCACTTACAGCTCTTTTCTGACCGTATAAACATGAAAAGATTGATGGACTTTTGTCATTTCAAGTTCGATATTGGTAATAAAATGACGTGTTTTCGATCGCTTTTTTACTTTTTCAGATTGAAGGCACTAATTATGAAAAGTACTCCTTCATCATAATGGTCAAGCGGTTCTCTCAAGTATTATTTTATACTTTTTCGGGCTTGGGAGACACAAATTTACGAAAAAGGACAACCATGGAGTTTTCTTAAGTTTTTCTTCTGACTCCCTAAAATTGAAAAACACCGAGCTTCTCCTATATTGGACTCGTTAAAATTTAACAGTAAAGGACCTGTTCAATTACAAATAGGAAACCTTCTTAGGATTCGAATCTTAAACTAAGTTGGACTCATCCGAAGGATGAGCTTATAACCAAGCAAATGTTATCCTCCTCAAGCTTGTCAAGAATAAAGAGGTACTTGCCAGAAATGGTGGGGGAAAAGAGAGAAAAATGAAACTGATTGTTATACTTTGTCTTTTGAAAAGCAGTCAACCACTCTTGAGCACGACACTTTTCATTCACCTGGGTTGGGAAATCCTTTGCCTAATAGTTAATCAAACCATATTGAAAGTCTTCATCCGGTTTCCGAGTATTAGCTTTGGGTCAATTGTAACCAAACCATCTGCAGTGTCCTTATGTGTTCAAGAGGTCAGTTCAAATAAACCATTCATATGTGAAATATCTGTCATCCATCTTGACCATCCCTAAGTTAGTCCTTGCCAAATATATTTCTTCAAAACTTGATCTATAATTTCGTGTTGTGGGCTTGCCTACGACGGATCTCTTTGTATTGACTTCAACTCATTATCTAGAAAGATGATCGAGAAATCGTCAGTACCTTGGAATCCGCATGCCTCAATGGCAGGTTTCTCGCCTTTGACGACAGGTTGCATCATTGACCTTCGATCAAAGGATTTTGTGACGTGTTCGACATCGACTCAGTCATTCACATTTCATGGATTATACTGAGTACATTGAGGGCCATTGACATTACTGGTGGTTCCTCTCATACTTGTTAACAGTTTACATCATCGACCGGTAATCAAGTGGTTTCTACCATGTTCGACTTCGACACATTCATTCACATGGATAGAATCGTGCTAGTTCGGGAAGTAGAAATGAAGACCTTGGATCTAGTTTCCACTATCCAAGCTGCGAGGAATTTTGTTATTCATTATACAGTGGACTATTCTTAAATAGATGGTTGCGCCCATACTGTGTCTACATATGTCTGTTCTTGTGATGTATTACAAAATCATTCCTGTATCAGAACAATTTAGATAGTTTCTAGTCAGTTTTGATCTGAGTATGGGAATGCCTACCTCAGCGATGATATGATCATATATATATATATATATTTCGCATTGAATTTTTTTACAGGTTCTGACCAGGTTATCCACAGGAAGATCCTTGAAATGATAAAGAACTTCACTCTTCTTAGATGACAAAAACCATCCTCATCTATTACAGACTTCGCACTTTAGGGGGAAATCTGTTACACAAAAATTGTCACTTTGACTTTCTGCAATCAATATGAGTCTATTACCACTCATACATATCTCCTTTGCAAGTCTTAAACCTCATATTTGCATTTCAAGCTTTGAAAATGAGGAAAAGTCCTTAAAAATCTCTAAAACTCTAGTTTCACACT
>APFE030924385.1:17118-45359 GCA_000404065.3 Pinus taeda
CAGATGAGACAACTTCGGGAAACGTCATTAACACTGAAGGTGATGTGAAAAATGAGTCCTCATGGACCACATTCATTTGGTCAGATTTGGTTGAAAGCGAATCGGTGAAAGACATTACGGCTTCATAAGCATTCTCATATGGACTCAAAGGCATGGCATTACCCAATGAGTCTATTTCAAATTTGGAAGGGACAATCCAAGGATCGTCATGAACAATGGTATTTGACGTAATCATATGAATTGACGCAGATGAAGATGGGAGGAAAAGGAAAAGTTCCTAGTAAACCAGAATCTTTTACTAAACCTACGCCCACGTCCCTATAAGGGATGGTCGTTTTACCGACATGCTGAATACTCTTCGAAGAGGTAGGGTCGGATGCAAAATAAGCCAGTTGATCTATTGTCACGATCTTGCCATTCTGAATTTCCTGTACTGGGATGGAGATGGACGTCGCAAGACCCCACACCCATTCACATATACCATCCTAAATTTTGGAAGACTAGCTACAAGCACCACATGTACCAAATCTGCAACGGTTTTATGTTACCAATTCATTATTTAATCTTTAATAAGCCTGCCCCTAAAATGTCTGAGCAAGCAGCTGTAGATTTGACTACAGTAGCGAGTTGGTTTGGGGAGGAGAAATTCACTTATATCAGAGTTTTTGGCAGCCAGGCTAAACCACATGTGTTACCACTCTACATCCCTGATAAGTTACTTGCCAGGGAGGTAGCCTATCAAATCAGCGCTGAAGGGGTTACCCAAACCCTGAAAATGGCTAAAAGACATGTTTGGCCTTCTTTTCCACTGAGAATTGGAATGTATACACTGCATGACATCAAGCATGCAGAGAAAGAAGCCGGAAAAATGAATTTTCTCACTCTGGCTACCCTGCCAAGGAAGCAGTACGATCCAAGAAAAATCGCTTATAATGCGCTCGACTAAGCCAAATTGGCCAAGGTCGAGCACAAAGAAGATAAATTCGAAGACTTGTTCGTATCAGCCGAATCATTGTATCAAGTCAAGTCGCTTGCCCGAAATGTTTATAACGATGAAGGCCTAGTTGAGTTTAACAGAATCAGAGAACAGAGGTTGCAAACTCTGCCTCTAGACCTGTTAGCAACTGTGCCGACACCCGCCAGGTCAAGCGAGTCTGAACAGCGACATAATACACCACCTCCTACTACATCAACACAGCAGGAGGAGACGCATAGCCAAAGGCAGGAGCCAACTTGGGAAAATGCACACCAACAAAAAGAAACCCAAACAAAGAACCAAGAGGAGAGCAGCTTTAAAGGTAACTAGGATCCATTAGTTGATCCGAATTTGCTCCAACAGTGGAATCAATTCAGTACAATCATCAATAACTTAGAGTGCTCAAAAGATGGCAAGGGTTCAAAGGAAGGCGATACACAGGAAGCGACATCGAAACCTGTTTCAGGTGAAACCAGCGGCATACACAAAACAAAAAGATTAGAGATAATTCCTAAAGATCCGACAGGGGAGATCGTTTTGCAAATTGAAGAAATCCCCCCTTTAGATATATTTTACAGCCCCAAGCATAAAGCCGTCGTAAAGCGACAGAGGAAAAGGAGAAGAACTGATCAATCTTCCCCACTCCCTGAATCAGCAGTAAAGGGCAATGTGGTATGGAAAGAGAAATTCAACCCCTCCGATGACTTAACCAGGCTATCACAGTTCGCCAGAGCATATTCAGCGGTGAATATTGATAAAGAAACGGAGGTGAGCAATTTGTTAAAAGAAAAGGATCAGGATATCTCTTCTCTACAGGCGAGATTATCATAAGTCTAGCAGAGGGCAGAGCAGGCCGAAAAAGAATTGCTAGCACAGCAACAGAACAATAATCAGCTAGTCAAGCGATTACAAGAGCAAAAACAGAGGATAGATGAAGGTGCGGTGCAAAGGCAGAAGGTGATAGCACAGGCACTGGATCAGTTAAGAATATCGACTGAGGGAGAAATAAAAGCAAAAGACGAACAAATTGCTCAATTGACCACTCAAATTGAGCAAATGAAAAATCTCCCTAAGATAGATGAATTTAAAGTAGAAGCGCTCCAGCTAAATAAAGGATTGATTAATTAGGTTAAGCTGTTATGTCAAAATCTCATACGAGAAGAACCATTGTGCGAATTGTCAGCGTCTATAAGCGAAAAGGTAGAAAAAGCAAGGGCCGACTTGGATCAAGCAGAAGAAACACTAACAGACTTTATAGAATGGCAGGATTCAGATGTAGGTCGGGCAGCCAATCTACCAAGAATTCTGGAATCGCACAAAGAAATATTGTTCACAGAGTGGCAATCACAACTGATGAAAGCAGAAAGAGCGACTTCCAGATGCAGGACAATCAGTGGAAATTTAATTGAATTAGTAAATAATACGTTGTATTTATCTAACACAATTTCCCAATGTACTCCAGGTCAATTAACAATAGCAAATATATTGGAGCATTTATGCTATCCGGACTTGGAGAAAAGTGCAAGATTGATCGCTGGAGTCAACAGTCTGACATGGGATGCATATTGGTTCTTTTTAATCAAACCATACATCAAAAGAGCCGTCTTGAAGTGCCTAACCGATGCTGTCGGTTATATGATACCCGGCATCCAGGATGCCACCTTCGCCGCCCAATTCAGTTCACGCCTCAAAAAACCGCCAGAAGTAGAACCAATGCTCGCGATAAGTCAGCTAAGGTTTAAGGGCAAGCAACCTGAGGCATGACTCATTTCACCGACTGCCAGATCGCCCCTGAGAAGTAGACCAGATTTACTGATACCAATTTAGTAGGATTTTGTTTCAAAGATCTTTTTTAGTTTAGTAGTATTTAAAGACCCTTTCATGCATTTAGAAAGGGTCGTAAAAGTTTTGTATATGACTTAAACCCTGAAGTTGCACTATTGTACTTCAGGGATATTCTTTTATCAAACTTGACCAATTATTCCGAATTTGATGAGGAAGGCTTTTATGCAAATGTGCACTATTGTCATTGTTTGAAAGCTTTTCTGTGTTGAAGAAGGAATTTTGAGTAGCGATTGATATTTCGGATCGATCTACAACTCACATGGTACTATTATCTGCGTCTGTATTCTTTTTCGTTATATGAATTGTTATTGAAATCGCTCTTGCTATTATCGCTTAATATATGTGTGTTATTTCATAGCATTCCTTTATGCATTCCAATATTGGTTGTTTATCGTATGCTCTTCTTTCAGACGTATATATGTATCAATGATATGAACAGTGAATGTAGTAATCTTATGCATCGCTTCATTGTGACTATTCATGTGAAGCAATCTTTGAATGATTGAACATCCTTTATTTATTTCGCAGAGTCATCTATATGCCTGATAAATAGATAAAGATTATTTAATGCTACATTCTGAATGAATAAGTTGTTCCCGGGATTAGTATTAGTTTACCTACTTTTTTCAATAGAATAAGTCATTCGCCTATCATTCAAGCAATTTATTCATCACCCATCCATCCCTTTTATTTCATTATCGGGAAACTGGTCCCGTTATCTCCAGTCGGAGCCACCATTCCAAACGGAAAAGGAGCTGTACTAAGGTCCGGACCGGGTGGTTATCCCCGATGTTGTGGCAACGATTTCCGAGGCCTCAACACTATCAAATAAGTAAGGACTTCCCAAAACAATTCCTGCTATATCAAATGGCACTACATCAAGTTCAACTGAGTCAATAAAATGTGCAGCAATTGCAAAGAGCAATGTGCACTTTCTTGAAACTTGTAAATTTGCATCCTTGCAAATACATCCAAGTGGATATGGCTTTGGATGTGGAACGATCTCAAGTTTAAGCTTCTTGACCAAGTCTTCTGATATAAGGTTTGCCTGTGACCCACTATCAAAAAGTGTGTCAATCTTGGTATGTTTTGAAACTACCCTCACATGAAACAGTTCAATTCTTTCTTCCTCATTAGGAGCTTGTACATGACAGTTTGAGGTACTAGTGCTAGCTTGAGTTTCAATTTCTTTTCCCTTCAAGTTTTTCAAACCCATGGCTACAATTTTGGTTTCATCACCTGAATCATCCCCTAAAGCTTGTGGTGTAGATGTAGTAGCTGTAGTTTTTTATTTCCCTTTGGATTTGTTAAATTGGTTTCTCTTTTCAAGATGCAGTTTCCAACAGTTTTTCTCTTCATGGCCTACTTTAGAACAATGTTTACAGATCACTTTCTCACTCTCTTGTTTGACAGATGCATTCTTTTTTCCCTTTCCCTTGGAGGATTTCTCTTTGTTTTTCCCCTTGGGGGGCTTGTTTCTACCCTCTTCAAATATGTCTTTTCCCCTTGCCTTTGAATGGGTAGCTTGGACGCAAACCTCGTCTAGGCTAGTAGGACTAAACATCAAGATGGTGTGTCTAAGGTAGCTATGCAAGCCACCAATGTATTTCAGCAAGGTTTCTTGGGTCTATAAATCTACCCCTAACAAGAGAGATCTTCTCCTGAATTCTTGGGTGTAGTCTTGGACATTCTAACCCTTAAGTTATTTGAAATTTTGTCAGTTCATGATGGCTTTCTACATGTGAGCAAGAGGATAAAATTGTTTTTTAATGGCTAAAAGAAATTCAATCCATGTTAAGGTAACCTTACCAAATTTCTTGATTTCCTCTTTGGTCTTGGACTCCCACAAAACCAATGCTGCTCCATCCATTCTCAAAGAAGCCAACCGAATCTTTGTTGCATCATCATGCATATTTTGGATCCTCAAGTAAAATTCCAACTGCCTAATCCAGTTGTCAAGATTTTTTGTATTCACTTCACCATTAAACATAGGTAATTTGAATTTTACATCAAGCTTCAAAAAGGGACTTTTTCCAGAGGATCTATGCTTATGAACTGAAGAAAAAGAAGATGAGGATGTAGAGGAAGAAGGTGACGATGGGGGTGGTGGATCACCATTTCCTCCATGTCCTTTCTTTGAATGATCATCATCCTTCTTACCTCCTGAAGAGCCCTCTCCTTCATTTCGATGTTTATACCCTTCACCAACCAGTCTATCATTTCTTTCCTGGTACAGTGTCCTCACCATTTCAGTCAAGTCCAAGAAATATTTTCTGAAGACTCTTTCTTCTTCTCTTTGATCCATTTCTTCATGGATTTCTTCTGCCCTTCCAGGCATTCTTGAAGCTTCCGTTGAAGCTCTTGAGGATGAGTATGAAGGTGAAGATAATGGCACTCTGGCCCTCCTTGACTGAGGATTCTCTCGTTCTCTAGTCAACTGTCCTTCCCCTCTCTGAAGTTTTAGCCTGGTAAGCATCAAAACTTGCAAGACAGTCAAAATATCCTTGCACAAAACATTCAAAAGATAAACTAAACCAGAGATTAATTGAAAGAGCATTTATCTACTTTGCAATTGTATAACAAGAGTATTTCGAAGGATTCCTGGCTCATTTCAAGCTCTGTTTATAGTTTATTTGACTGTTTTTAATACAAAGAAACAAAAACTCAGCTCTGATACCAACTTGATTTGAATTTGAAACTACTTTAAATGCTTATCAAGGTATTCAATTTAGTAAATATGCATGTCTAAATGATGTACATGTCTTGTAGTTAAAAACAAATGAATTTTGCAGCTGTTTATGACCCTTTTATGTGTAGTAGAATTAATTCATTTCTTTGTTTAACATACTAAAACAGATTTGTTCTGAAAGAAAACTCAACCACAGATGCAATAGTAGATGATGAAGCAGTTCACCCCTCCTGGGCTACATTTGCTGGGTCCAAGGCTCCGAAATGGGCATGTCCTTGATTTGATTAAAAGCTCAAAATGATTGTACAACATAATACAAGCCTTAACAAGCAAAATGGATTGTAAAAATGGATTCAAAATGCTCAAATCAATCAGGAATGACTACTGGTTCTCATCCAATGGGTACCTACAACCTAATACAGCTCTCACAATGTTAGGCCCTAGTGGCTCCTAGAACTTCCATGGAGCAGAAACACCTCCAAATGACCTTTGATTTCTCTCTAACCTGTGCCAATGGCTTCAGAATCATCTGATTAGTCAAAAAAAAAAAAATCGTCTCAAAAGGCCTTTCCTAGCCAAAGTTATGGCTCATTTACTACATTTCCTGTCTGGGCCTTAATTAACTCCAGCAAACTTTAGTGGAGGCCTAGTTAGGCCCGCCAAAGTTGGCGGGGCCACCAAAATTGGCGCCACCACTGAAACTGCCGCTAACTGGACCTAACCGTCAGTTAACTGCCTGATGAAACCGCGCATGTGACCACTTTTGGCGGATTCTGTTTACAACGGATTTCATACCTGAACTTGTTGTCAACGGGAAATGGGACCGTGGATCTCGCCTTAACATGTGACCACCCATTGCTAGCCATTTGAGCATTAACCGCTGGATTTGTGGGTTTGGGTGTTGGCCCTAGGTTTCGGGCCATGGTCTTGTGGAGTGGGGTTGGCCCCCTTTCGAGCCCCGCCAAAACCCTTTTAAACTTCAAAAGCCATTCCGTTGACCAACATATCAAATCATGCTGCTTTGGTGGTTTGAAAAGCTGTTGTATTTGTTCAAGGGAGGTCATTTGTTTGATCCCCTGTGCCTCCGCCAAACATTTTATATGTCAAAAATTCATCCACCTTGGGGCCACGTGGAGGTCTGCGAGCTTGCCACATGGCACCCTTCCATTGGTTGCAGAAATAGAATATTTTGGGAATATTCTCAAGAATATTATGTTTTAATTTTTTTTTAATAAAATTAAAAAATTAAGGGTTATTGGGCAATTTTTTTTTGACATAACTTCTGCATACATAGACCATTTTTTGAGCCGTTCGCGACACCAGAATTAGGAGGACGAGATCTATCAGGTCATTTAGGTCTAAACCAGTTATGATCACTTTCATTTTTGAGCATTTTTCGACACTTGGGACATGAGCCCTTGATCATTGGCCATCCATCAGTAAATAAGTAGACACATTGGTAGAGGAGTCGAGAACTACCCAAGGGGTATGATCTAGCTTAAATTTTATCTTTCTTACATTGATGACCAACACTAACAACTCCAATATTCCTAGTAGTTTTAGACCTATTGCTCTATGTAATCTAATCTATAAGATAATCTCCTTGGTCGTCATGAAGATGCCTAAGCCATTTCTAAAGCACCTCATAGATATGGAGCAAACTAGTTTTTTCAAGGGTAGACAGATCTTTGATGGAATTATCATAGCTCATGAGATCATACACTCCCTTAAAAGGAGTAGGAACCAAGCATGGTTATTAAGCTAGACTTATCCAAGGCATATGATAGATCGAATTGAAAATACTTTCTCAGTGTTTTGGTAGCTTTTGGTTTCTCTCCTAGTTGGATTTGTTGGATCTGTTCTTTAATATCTAGCCCTTTCTTCTCTATATTGTTAAATGGATTTCCCTCTCACACATTTAGAGTGTCTAGACGCTTTCGTCAACTAGACACTCTGTCCCTTTTCCTATTTATTCTGGATGTTGAGGGACTTGGGAGATATATCAAAGTTGTAGTAGATAAGGGGCTTATCAAATGTTTATGGCTTTGGGGTAAATATTTACCCATCAGTCACCAACAATTTGTGGATGATATTATTTTATTCAGAGAAGCAATGATTTAAGAGATACACGCTCTAAAGTAGATACTCTTAGTCTTCCAATCAACTTCCAACACTATGATTAATGGGGAAACTATAACATGTATTTATTCAATAGCAACAAGTTGGTACAATGGAACTTGGCAAGAAATATTGGTTTTCATTTAAATTCCCTACCTGCAAAATACCTTAGCATTCCTCTCGTGACAAATACTTTGTGGATTTCATGTTGGTCAAAGATCAATGAAAATCTCTCTAAACAGTTGGGTAACTCGACATTCAAGGCATTAAATATCCCTAGTCAAACTATTCTTCTTAAGGTTTTTCTTTAAGAAATCCCAATTTATTAGCTCTCAGTGCATCTCATGCCAAAAGAAGTGTATAGATACATTGTTTCCAAATTCTCAAAGTTCTTATGTCAAGGGGTGCAATAAGCAAGGAATTGGATGCTTCTGTCATGGGAGAAGGCGTGCCTTTCAAAATGGGGGTGGGGGGTGGTATTGGTTTGATGGATCTAGATATTCTTAATAAAATCATGGGTGCGAAGCTTTGGTGGTGATGGCTCCAGGGAGGTGAAGACTTGTGGAAATAAATATGGAACAAGAGATACAACTAGATCACTGCCCAATATAAGAAAGTGCGACAGACGGAAATCAAATCCAGATAATCAATATGGAATTTATCAATGGAAAAAAAATATTGTATTCAAGACCATATGTTTTGTGAAATCAAAGATGGGGGTACTACCAAGTTTGGGATGACTCTTGGAAACAATTCCCAAGGCTGGATAATAGGGAGGAGCTAATATGTCTCAAAGATTACACCATAGGGATAGGGGTGGTTGTCGTTGCAAATTTTTTGAAAGAAGATTCCTCTTAGAATCAATGGCACAAGTGGAGAAGCCAAGAACACAATAATGAGGATCGGTTCCCACAGGAATGGAAAATCCTAGATCCACAACTAAAAGAAAAAATGATACAGCTAATGTGAGATAGGGACAAGTTGAGATGGGGTTATCAAACGTAGGGCATGTTTACCATCAAGGAGGACTATGGCCTTCTGGAAAAGCACAAAGAAATCCCAAAGGTGCCCCTTTGGTGGAAGATTTGGGCAAGGAGATTGTGGTTGAAGGTAGTGAGCCTCTTAGGGTTAACTGGTCAACAAAGACACCTAACTTGGTCCCTCTTTAGGAGAAAAGGCTATGAAGGACTGTCATGGTGCACCATATGTCAATACTAGGAGGAAATAATTGATAATTTATTTAACACCTATGCAAATATGGAAACTCTCTAGTCCACAACCTTTCTGGTTACCTAGAACAATCCCATGGTAGAATTTTGGAAAAAATGGAGTCTTGGCACTCTTCTCTCTTTAAAAACCCTATTTTTAATAGGGCTTGGGCCTTAATCTTGGGTTTCCTTGTTTAGAGCGTTTGGAAAGAACATAATTAAATTATATTCAAGAATATAAGAAGTATAGGGTATGGTATTTGGAAACACAAAAGTAAAAATATAAAAGAGATGATATTGGCAGAGAAATGGGCTAATGATGATTCAAAGGTAGAAGGCAAGGAAGCTTGTACCTTGAGAGGTTTGGAAATCTATCAAAATATGGATTTTTTGTATATCTTCCTGCGTTTTGGTGGGCTAGGATCATTGTCGATGACCTTCTCCCCCCCCTAGAAGGCTTCATTAAACTTAGCTTTGATGGGGCTTCTATAGGAAATCCTTGGCCTTTAGGGTTTGGTGGCATATTTCAAGATGATTAAGGTAACCCTCTCTAGTTCTTCATGGTCTATTGTGGGCATACCAATAATAATGTGGCAGAAATCAAATCCCTTGAGTGAGGCCTTCTCCTAGCTTGGGAAGAAAGATATACCAAGTTACATATTAATGGAGATTCACAGTTGGCAGTGAATATGGTTTAGAAATTAATCATTGAATCTCTATTCCAAAAGTGATTAAGAGCTAGTGTCTAGATTTTTTGGTGAACCATATCCAAAACTTGGTGCTTTCTTTCACTTATTTTATCACGGTGCATTATAAATGGTCTATGAATAAGGATGAAAACTTGCTAGCAAATTGGGGCAACTAAGATTCAAATCTAGTGCTCTCTTAGAATTAGTCACCCCACATTTCTAACAGTTGGATGGAGCAATTGATTAGTATCATGGACAGTGGAAAAGAGGTCCCAATGGGGTAGGATGATCAAGGTAATATACGGGACGGGGGAGGGGGTACTAGTCTCTCTCACACATTAAGGCATGCAACATGTGGAGATATGATGACATGCACTATTTAATGCATGGAAAGTTCAAGAATTGGGGTGGTAACATTATATATGGAATAGTGAGTAGAATGATGGTGTTAGTAATATTTTTTATGGACAGTTGTGAATGTGGTGTAGGAAACTAAGAGTATGCACTAGCAGCCAACCTATGCACATTCCTTCAGCTTTGAGTCTTTGTGTCAACGAATTTTGATTGTAAGTTAGAATTACATGGCGTGTCTACTAGTAGCAAGTTTCGCCAAGTCTTGGACCCTGGTTCACTTTACAACTAGTTTGGTTTTGTAAGGGAGGGTCAAATTCATAATTTGTCATCCGGTGGAGTGCTTTCGAGTTGGTGGGCTGCAGTTGATGACTAGGTAAGCCTTCTTGGTGTTCTCTTTGTCCCTCATAGTGTAATGTTCTAAAATTTTCACGTTGTGTTGTCTTTCAATTGTGTTTGTTTCTTGTTGCACTTATTTTTAGTCAAGGAAAACTAGAGTTTCCCTGGTGTTATTGTCAAGGAAAAAAATAATGAGGGTTTGTGTCTCATGTTTGGTTCTAGTGGCTTGATTCAGTAACCTAAAAGTTTGGTATGGATTACCTTCACTCTTATCCAAGAGAAGGAAATCGAGGCTCATGTGGTAATATTTATGGCATGACCAAAGTTTTGTCTTGGGAGTTCTCTTTCTTTTATAATTCTGTTGTGAGGAGGATTTTCCTACCCATGGTGGTTGGTAACAACCTACATTACCGGTTCAGTCAAATTGGGTTCCTTGGGTTGTTTGAATCGATTCGGAAGCATTGATCCTACTCTAGAGAGCATTTTGATAACTTAACTGGAGTTGAAGGCATTATGAGGAGGAGTTAGATATCATCCTATGGAGGAAATTTGCATTTGAAGGGTGGCAGTCTCCATTGGGAGTTTCCTCTTTCCCAATTTTCCTTGAGTTTGCATTACGGTTTCCTTATTGCTGAACGGAGAGGCCTAGAAGGTCTGTTTTCCTTAAGTATATTATTGGAGGACAGGAGTGGGCTACAATAGGTGGAGGACACATTGAGAATGTTTCGACAACACAATCGAGTGTGTAGAAGGTTAGGGACATAAGGAAAACCAATTGAACACAAGAGTGGTGGGGTGGAGATGTAGGAAGAAGGTGGGATGGATGCTGAGATAGAGGAGGAGGTGGCCTAGGTTTCGGTCCATTCTCTTAGTCACGTTCTTCTTCCTCATCCTTTTGATACATTGGACTACCAACTCCGGTATGTCACTAGCCTCCTGGAACAACTAGGCCAAAATCACCATGACGACCATAATTAAGTTATAGGCTTTATGAATGATATGTAGCGCAATTAGTGGAATATTTTGGATCGCTTAGTTGAGGCTAGAGGAGATTTTCTAAGAGAATGGCGCATATGGAGGAGTGAATCACTCACCTTGAGTTCCACATCCATGGTGCTCCTAGGCCTTCAAAGATACTAGGTATAGCACCAGATCTTCCAGCTTTGACAAATCCTCTTGCTCATTGATAAACCTAGGTTATATTCTCATCTTAGGGGTGTTATTCTGGTCTTTTTTCTTTTGGATCTTTGGTAGATTTTGACGCTTTGTAATTAGTATCTCCACTTTTCTTCTCGCTAATAAATCTAATAGGAGTGATGTCAAAATATCAATAAATTTTGGACACATATATCGTAATCTTTTAATAAATTAATAGAATCATTTTGATCGACAAAAAAAATTATTTAAAGAAAACTTCTAAATGAAATTTTATATAAAATTAATATCTTATCTAATTTATATTTATTAATATTCACTATATTAATAAATTTATATTCCTTTCATATATGGATGATAATTCATAATCATGCTTAAAAAAATTAAAAATTAAAAAATAAAAATAATGCCTATTGATTTTAAAAAATGATAGAGATGTTTGTGATGATGACCTATCATATATTTATATAAAAATGAAAATGTGTCAATGTTTTAGGATAGTTTATAGTATAATAAAATTGGTATCTAATATTAATTTTCATTAACCTAATGTTTTAGTGAAATGCTTGTGCTTGGGTTATTGTAATGAATGATGTGATGGTTCCTTTTTGTACTAAGTTAAATTTTGATGGAGTAACTAATAATTAAACTATTTTGTTTTGAGATAGTGGAGATGGGAAAGATGATGTTCAACATTACCATTTTAATTTTCTTATTATGTAATAGAAATAAAAAAAATTCTATATAGTTAATTTGATGAAAGATAATATAAATTGTAAATAAAAAAAAAAATTCTCACAATTAATTATAAATTATATGGCAAAATTATATAAAATTAAATAATAGAATTTTATAAATTATATGCCAAAATTATATAAAATTAAATAATAGAATTTTATAAAGACGAGAATAAGATAAGTTTATTTTTCACATAATATTTAACATAATCAATCTTGAACCTATGAGAATTTGAACCTAATATTTCATAACACGATACTCACCAATTGAATTCTATCCTGAATCAGCAACATCAACCAATACATAGTATAGCTTTTATACAATTTTCCTCATGTTATAATTTGAATTTTCCTTATATTATAAAAGTTCTTTGCAACACTATTTTTCCACAATATTTTCTTTTATTGCAATTTATTCATAAGCAAAAGGCAATGAAATGTTTTAACACATGCCAATAGATATGGCTTTGGGCACACTCGAAAGAAACCCATCGTAAAGTGGACCCTAAGTGAAGGATATAGTTGCCCCTCTTGCATATCCAAGATTAGTGTATTACATATTTGAGTAAGAGATTAAAAAAAAAATTAAAAAAAATACATGTCTCATCACGCTCATTTCCTCAAAAACCATATTTAAGCCAAATTCACAACGATGCATACGTTGTCCGTAATACTTTCTAGGCAAATGAGGTATATAATCTACTCTCCCTAAGGGTGCAGTGTATCTTCAAAGAATGAGGTTACAACTTCATCGTACAAAGAACTGCAACGTTAACGTTTCAAACTCAAGGAATGAGATTTCAGCTTCAGAATACAAATAGGTAATAATTGCAACGTTGACGTTTCACTTTCGATTGATTCATCTCAAGAAGACGCAGTCAACTCGGTGGAAGGTATGGCTTCATGGATAAAACGGTCGTTGTAAGCTTCCTGAATCCCACCATCCGCAGCATCGACGGAGAGTACAATAGTTATGGGACGGAGAGTACAATAGTTGGAAAATCATAGAGTCAATCCATGCCAAATTAATATTTATTTTAGTATTATAATGAGTTGGTCTCTTCCTTAAAGTCTAATTATTTTTCAATAATATAAATTTTTCAATAATATAAGGAGACAGGTCAACTTCAATGGCAGTGGTTTCTCCATAGCCGAGAAAATCAAAAGTGAAGGGGCCGTGTCCTCAACAATTTCACACTTCCGTTTAGGTGGCAACTAATAAAAATGGCATTGTTTGTATTAATAAAATAAAACTTATTGGTCTTCTCTATGAAAGAGTCTGAACCATGAGATTTTGGCTCTGCAGATTACTCTACATTGTTCATGCACATTACACGTTAAATAGAAAACATGGTTTTAGGGAAGTTAGAACAACATCCTAAAAAATAGAAATTAATTCCTATTCTAAGGTTACGTGAACCAACTCAACCTATTCTAGGATATTCTCCATTATCTTCAACACTCCTCCTTAATGGAGAATGGATTCACATATATGCCTAACATCTCCCTAAACATTTGAAACTTAACTTTTCCAAGAGGCTTAGTGACAATGTCTACAACATTATCACATGTATTACAATATTCCAAAAATTATTTCTTTAGGTTGCGCTTTCTCCTTGACAAAGTGGAATTGTGTATCAATATGTTTAATGTTTTTGTGAAACACTGGATTGTTGGCGAGTTTGATTGAACTCTGATTGTCGCATCTGATTGTTGTGGTGGCTACCTGTTCTTCCCCAACATCCTGGAGAAGTCTCCGCAGTGAAACCGCCTCACACATTATTGCACACATGGCTTGATACTCTGCTTCTGCTGAGGACAAGGAGACTATGTTCTGCTTCTTGCTGCTCCATGTGATCACCCCAGATCCAAGACTGAATGCATAACCTGTTATAGATTTGTGATCATCTACATTTTGAGTCCGATCTGAATCTACATATCCTGTCAATCTAACATCAGAAGAGTCCGTGTAAATAATACCAAAATCTACAGTACCTTGTAGGTACCTCAAAACACTCTTTGTTGCATTCCAGTGGCTTTCAAATGGCTTAGACATAAATTGGCTTAGCACACTGATTGCATATGCCAAATCAAGTCTAGTGGTGGTTAGGTAGATTAGACTTCCAACCAGCTATCTGTAAAGTGTTGCATCCGCCGCTTTTGAGCCATCCTCACACTGCAATTTGATGTTCTGCTGTAATGGTACCACTGCAGGCTTACACTGATCGATTCTAAACTTTTCTAACAGGCTTTTAACATACTTTGCTTGGGACAGAAATGTTTGACCTGAATCTCTCAAGATCTCAAGACCTAAACAGTATCTGAGTTCACCGAGGTGCTTCATTTCAAACACCTGTGACATCTGTTGCTTGATTTCATCGATTAGATACGTAGCATCACCTGTAATTATCAAATCATATACATATAATGAAATCAACACTACACATCCTTGTTCATCTTTCATGGTGTAAACATTAGGGTCATTCTTACTTCTATTATAGCCAGCTTGCAGAAAAAATGAATCAATATTCTCATACCAAGACCTAGGAGCTTGTTTTAGTCCATAAAGTGCTTTCTTCAACCTACAGATTAAATGTTCTTTTCCTTTCTAGAAAAACCCTTCTGGTTTCTCTAGATAAACCTCTTCTTTTAGTTCTCCATTCAAAAATGCAGACTTTACATCTAGTTGGTGCATCATCCAATGTTTCTTAGTGGCTAAAGCGATTAACATTCTGATGGTGTTCAATTTAGCTACAGGGGCGAAGGTTTCTTCATAGTCTTTCCCTTCTTTTTGTGTGTACCCCTTTGCAACCAACCTAGATTTCAGTTTTTCTATAGTTCCATCTGTATTAATTTCCAGTTTATATAACCATTTGCAACCTACAGTTTGTTTTCCTCTAGGAAGTTCAACCGATTCCCAAGTGTTATTTCTGATTATTGAATCATATTCTTGTTCCATGGATGTTTTCCATTCACTACTTTCATTTGCTTCTTTATAACTAGACGGTTCAACCACATCCATCATACTAGTTATAAAAGCATTTTCCATATATCTTGTAGGCATTTGAGCTTTCCTACTTGATCTCCTGAGTGGTGGGGTGGTGGTTTCAAGCCTTATTTTATCATCATTTATTTCTTCCTACTGCTGCTGCTATTGTTGTTGCTACTGTTGCTTCTACTGCTGTTGCTGTTGTTACTGTTCAGCCTCTGCCTTTGTCTGCTGCTGACCGTAATTGTTCTCTGCTTCTTCTTCCACAAAGTACGAAATGTCCCATTCCTCATAGTGCTCATCAGGTTCTTCATGATCCTGCTCATGGAATTTAACGTTTCTACTTACAAAATTCTTGTGAGTAGAGGGATTAAATAATCTGTATGCTTTATATGATGAACAATACCCTATAAAAGTACATACGATGGCTTTTGAATCTAATTTTCTTCTATCTTCCTTTGGAATGTGGGCAAATGCTTTAGATCCAAATATTCTCAAGTGTTTTACTGCAGGCTTATATCCATATAATGCTTCAAAAGGAGTTTTAGACTCAAGACGTTTTGTAGGGCTCCTATTTTTCAAATAAACTGCAGTATTCACTGCTTCAGCCCAAAAACCATTCGAAAGATTCTGCTGTGGAGTATAGGGTACTATGAATTGCTGCAAAATTCCATGATCTTTACAATATCTGATAAGCTCATCCTTCCTATATTCTCCCCCTTGATCAGAATAGAGAATTTTTATCTGTTTGCCTGTTTGTTTTTCAATCATATTTTTAAACTTCTTAAAGTATTTGAATGTATGACTCTTCTTACTTAAGAAATACACCCAATGAAACTTCGTACAGTAATCAATCAACAGTAGGAAACACAATGCACCTCCTAATGATTTTGTCTGCATGGGTCCACAAAGGTCTGTGTGCGCTAATTCCAGTATATCCCTCTGTTTCTTTTCTACTCTAACAGGGAATTCTTTTGTATGCATTTTTCCTAAAGTACAGGGATCACAATCATTATGTACTTGCTTTAGCATAGGATGATCTCTTACCATTTCCTTCTTTTGTAATAACAACAAATCATTGTAGTTGATGTGGCCGAATCTCTGATGCCAAAGCTCTTCTGTAGTCAGGCTCGCTGCTGTCAATGCTCAAACTAGTGTAGGTCTTACATCCAACTTGTACAAACCTCCTGTTCAGATCCTTGTAGCAATTGTCTTCATGCCATCTATCAAATCTTTAATGTAATAGTTAGATTTTAAAAATTCAACTTCCAAATCTTGATCTGTAATCATAGATACAGAAATCAAGTTCTTTGTTATGCTAGGCACATACATCACATTATAAATTTGTTTGATATTACCATTAGGTAGAATGACAGAAACTTTCCCACACCCTTTCATTTGATGACTTCTATCATCACCTAGGTAGATATGTGCGCCTTCGTTGATTTCATTAAAATGCTTGAGGCAGTGCTTATTCCCTATCATGTGTGTTGACGCTCCTGAATCTACATACCAGATGTTTGCATCAACATTTTCATCACGATCTGCCATGAACAATCTAAAAGTCTACACCTGATCACCATTCACAAGATGACCTGCATGTCTTTTCAACTTTTGTTGTTCTTCATGATATTTCTTCTTCCTGCACTCCTTGGCAATATGACCCAATTTTCTGCAATAAAAAAATTTAGTTTCAGAGTAGTTTTTATTGGGATGCATACCTTGGGTCTAATTTGGCCGTTTCTGTGAACTTGCTCCATTTTGCTGTTGTGGACTCCCTTTCCCTTTTTAGAAATTCTTCTTCGCCATCAATGCAAGATCGACACTCTGGGGCTTCAGAGTCGATCTCCTCTCTTCTTCCTGCATCAATATACCTATCAGCTCTTCAAAATGCAGGATCTTCTCTCTGGCATTTATACCAGTGATGAACATTTGATAATCATCAGTGACACCATTCGTTGTAATGGTTACAAAATCTGTATCGTCAACTGTATGACCAATGTCTGCTAATTTGTTCTTCAGATCCTTGATCCTTGCTACGAATGAAGCAGTTGTTTCATTCTCCTCCATCTTTAGGGACAACATCTTACTCCTGAGGAACAAAAGACGATTTGGATTCCTGATCTCATACAATTCCTTCAGAATTCCCCAGATCTCGTTAGCTGACTTACATTCTCTGATATGTGGTATGATGCAATCTTTCACCGACATCTTTAACATTGTCCTTGCTCTACTTTCTTGTCTCTCCCAATCTAGGATCGATGTTGATTCAGCTGCAGGCTTCAACTCATCCCCATTCACAATCGTCCAAGCACTCTACGCTTCTAGCAGAGTCTGCATCTTGAACTTCCAATTTGCATAATTGGAACCATTGAGCTTGTTATGCTCATTCATGCATGCTTTAAATATATTGTTATTCATCTTGGCTATTCCGAAAAAAAAAAAATCGGCAGGTAAAAGATGTTAAATTTACCCTAGATCTGTGACAGAGACAAATCACTATTCTTCAATGTTGTTTGATCTCGCAGCACACCCATAGATCACTGTGGCTTCCTTCTTCGCCTCTAGACAACCTTCTCTTGTTAGCTACAACCCTATTCTTGGCTTCCCCTCGCAGTCACAACCTTGTTGTTGGCTTCCATGATCGTCGCAGATATGCTTGTCTTTTCTGCGACGTCGTCGCAACTGTACACATCTTTTCTACAATGAAAAAAGTAAAAAATATGCGCAAAGTAGCTATAGTGACCTCGTCGCAGAGGTACAGTCAGAACTAGCGACGATCTCGAAATCATCGCAGTTATCCTCCTCACAACTGCGATGATCTCGGTTCAAAAAACCTCCCACCAACTAGCGTACAGGTTCCTCAGCCCTGATGCTCTGAGACGATGATAAAAATGGCAATGTTTATATTAATAAAATAAAACCCACTGCTCTACGAAAGAGCGTCTAAACCAGGAGATTTTGGCTCTGCAGAATGCTCTACATTGTTCATGCACATTACACATTAAATAATAACATGGTTTTAGGGAAGTTAGAAAAACATCATAAGAAATAGAAACTAATTCCTATCCTGAGGTTATGTGAACCAACTCAACCTATTCTAGGATATTCTCCATTATCTTCAACAACGACCTTGACTTTTCAGTATTTTCTCAGTATCTTCCCACCCTTGCTTAATGTTCTTTAAAAGGGTGAGATCTCCCCTTCATTTCCCACACCTCCAGTGACTCCTCATCTGTCATATTTCAACTGATAGTTTTGAATGAGAAGCCCAACTCAGGCATTTATAGTTCACTGCTTTCTCCAAATTGCAGCCTAAATAAAACCATGAGACTCAAATCAAATTGTCTATGTGACAGGAGCAGGGGGATTCATTGCCTCATGGTTGGTCAAGAAACTCCTCAGCAAATGCTATACTGGTTTGAAGATTTCTGTGGTGTGTTTTTTTAGAAGCTAAATTCAGATATTCCACAGTTTTCATCTTTAATTTGTCAACGTTTCGAGTCTAGACCAAAACTCATCATCAGCGCTGATTTAAAAAGAAGAGAGACAGTAGCAATAAATATGGTTAGGTTGTGTGAGATGTCAAGCTTTGTAAGCTGACCATCTAAATTATTTTAATTTAAATTGATTTTTATTATTTAATTTTGTATTAATATTCCTTATAATTTATTTTTTTTACAAATTTCTTTTAATTTTATTTTATTTTACATGAATAAAAATATTTTAGTTCTTTAATTAATTGCTTAAATTAAATGCTATTGGTTTTGGTTTTTCAACTAAGTATATATCCTATGATAAATTACCTAATTTATGTTTTTTAAGTGAGGGATGTTTATTGTTTTTAATTTTTATTTGAAGGCTATACTGTTAGAGGAGCAGTTCGTGGCAATCTCGATAGGTTATACTTACTACTTTTACCAACATAATCTTGATTAGCTTCACACATAACTAGCTTCACTGTGAATTGATCACAGGACCTCCTTGTAACAGTCACTTGTTTTGTTTTTTTAAATGACATAATTGTGTGTTATATCTATTTAGTTTGGATGGAATGGATTCTAACTATTTCAGGATTGAAGTATAGAGGATGGCAAGTACGAACATCTGAGAGAGCTGGAAGGGGCGAAAGAGAGGTTGCAGCTTGTGAAAGCTGATATTCTCGATTACCAGAGCTTAGTCACAGTCATCCGAGGATGCCATGGTGTCTTTCACATGGCGTGTCTTCTCAACGACAACCCTATAATTATTAATTTTCCTCTCATATATACATATCATATCATTTCTTATATTCATATTCTTTCTTGGGTTTTTAGATTTATGAATGCACAAGATGAATATTTGCTTTTTCATTTAAAGAAAGTATGTATCTTGATTGAAGTGAGGTTTAGGGTGGAAGCACCACCCATTATGAGGGATATATAAGTTGTTGGTCCCCGTGGAGCGTACACTCCAAACTTTGGTCATTTTCATCTAGATACATAATTTTTTCTCACTAGAAATTGAATATTTATGTTTTTAATTTGTATTATCATCTCTAAAAATTGAATAAAAAGATCAAGGTTTTGGGTGGAAGCTTCACCCATCATGAGGGATATATAGATTGTTTATTTGGGGTCGAACATCAACTCAAAACTTGTTAAATTTTTTTTATATGGGTAGAGGAGAGGAGTCTTGCTCAAAAATCAGATGGAGCAAGTCAAATCTTAGTTGCGGCAAGAAAATCGCAACTGAACAGAGGCTTAAATATATAAAACACAGAGTTTACTCATGGTAAAACAATGTAAAAACAAAAGGTTGTTGTAAATCTAGTCATGACGATTTAAGACCACATTGCAACATACCATACTTTTGACTATATTTCAAAACATAGAAAGTAAAACACAAAAGACTTACTGCGATTTACGCTTCACCAGGGGTTGTGGTGTAACACATAGTAAAACACAGTAGCACCCACCAATATTTTCTCTTCACTACCTCACAGACTTTCACCCTCTCTCTTTCTCAGCATTGCAAATGACTTTTACATTCATATTTATCCAAAACATACATTTTTACTCGTTAATACATCACATAGAAAATATTTAAGGCACACGATGGGCAGTTATACAAAATGAAGGATTTCCTGAGCTTGTAGAGGTTGCAAATTGCAACTAAGAGTTGCGCAGTAAATTTTTCACCCATACATATTTAGCAACCCTCATTAAGTGTTTTAAGTCTGTGATGTGTTGCGGAATGGTTAACAATGTACTTTTGCTCAAAATTTAGTCCTTCTGCCTGTAAACCAAATCGCAATATGCAAAAGTTAACTAAGAAAACATGTTATTTGTTAATGTGTTTAAGGCAGTGGTTGGGATTATTATTTCCAACACTCCCCGTTAATCGCAACTACCATCATTAACAATTCCCAAACAGTCTCTCAAATAAACAAAACTTTCACGTGCCAATGGTTTTGTGAAAAAATCAGAAAATTGTTCATGTGACCTGCAATGCTGCAACATAATTTCATCATTGTTAATCAACTCTCTAATGAATAATATTTAGCATCAATTTGCTTGGTCCTCTTGTAAAAAACTAAATTCTTTGACAATATAATTGCAGAAGTGTTGACGCAGAAAGTAGTTTTTGTTCCCTCTTGGTCGTGGCGAAGATCTTTCCACATTCTTTTCATCCAAACTGCCTGACAGGTTGCTGCTATTTCGGCGACATATTCATATTCTGCTGTTGACATTGACACTATTGGCTGCTTCTTGGAGGCCTATGAAATGGCTCTGGAACCTAAATGAAAAACATATCCTGACATGTTTTTTCTGTCATCGACACTTCCTAACCAATCACTATCAGTGTAACCAACCGGACTGAAATCGTCTGTTGCGACGTACAAAATACCATATTTTTTTGTCCCATTAACATACCTTAGAATCATTTTTGCTGCTTGCCAATGTGTTTCCTTAGGTGCCTCCATGAACCTGGACAAAAAACTCACTGCATACATTATATCCACCCTAGTGGTGGTCAAATACATCAAGTTGTCTACCATGATTTTGTATAATGTCGGATTCAAATTTCTACTACAATCTTCTTTGCTCAACTTGAACCTCATGATAGTTGGATTTGGTGTGGGCTCGTTTTTCTGTATATTAAACCTCTCCAAAATGTCGGCTACATACTTTTCTTGGGAAATAAAAATACCATTTTCTGATTTCTTCAATTCTATGCCCAAAAAATATCTTAACAACCCCAAGTCAGTCATTTCAAATTCACTCTTCATGACTTCTTTGAAATCAATGTTGAGGAAACCATCACTACTTGTAAAAATCAAATCATCTACATATAAGACAACAATAAGAATCTTACCATCACTCTCTTTGATGTAGAGAGTAGGCTCACTGTCACATATGTCAAAACCATTGTCCAACAAGTAAGCATTTATTCTGCTATACCATGCCCGCAGTGCTTTCTTCAGCCCATAAGGAGCTTTCCTTGGCCGATACACTTTGTCTTCTTGGCCTTCTACCTCATAACCAGGTGGTTGTGCAACATACACTTCCTCTTTTAGCACTCCATTCAAGAATGTCAATTTTACATCCATTTGATACACTATCCATTTATGTTGCTCGACAATCCCCACAACTGTACGCACTATCTCCATCCTTGCGACTGGCACAAATGTCTCTGCATAATCTCTTCCATGTTGTTGCTTATATCCATTGACAACTAGGCTCACTTTATGCCTTTCAATCTCACCGTTGACATTGCTCTTGGTCTTATAGACCCACTTCATTCCAATGACTTTTTTTCCTTGCGGAAAGTCGACTAGCTCCCAGGTGTCATTCTCTTCTATTGCTTCTATTTCTTCGTCTATTGTCACAACCCATTTTTCTTCTTTGACTGCATCCTCAAAATCGATTGGGTAATCTACATGACAAAAAAATGCAAATAAGGAATTTAGACCAATGTTACTATCAACTTCATCTTGCTCATAAATCTCATTTAAATTTCTGAATTTTGGTCTTCTTATGCTTGTTGATGATGGGCTTGATATGTCACTAGGTGTTTCTCTTTGCGGTGTGCTTGGAGAAGCACTTGCTTGACTGCGTGACGACATCCTATTATTTTTTGACGATGTTACTTGTTGTCTACTTTGTTGCACTTGAATAGGAGTAGAGGGAGTCGCTGTTGAGGAATTTCTTGCCGCTGTCAATTCCTCTTTGTCCTCATGTCGTATACATGCTTTCACATTGATTTTCTTCTCTAAAATTCCATCCCATGCTTCCTCTTCTATGAACTACACATCTCTATTGATTATGACCTTCTTGGTTGATGGATTGTAGAGCTTGTATGCATTGGATTCATCACTATATCCAACAAATATGCATTTCTCCCCCTTGCTGTCCAAATTATTTCTCAACTCATCTAGGACATGTGCATATGACACACATCCAAAGACTCTCATGTGAGTGACACTATCCTTTCTTTCCGTCCATGCCTCTTTAGGAACCACATTCTTGGCACTTCTGGTTGGATATCTATTTAAGATATATGTTGCACAAGCGACAACTTCAGCCCAAGAATCATTTGGAAAATGATTTACCTTCAACATACTCCTTGCCATTTCCATAATGGTCCTATTCTTCCTTTCCACGACACCATTTTACTGAGGTGTATACCTTGTTGTAAATTGCTTATGGATTCCATGTTCCTTGCAAAATCGAAGGAAATCATTTGAGATATATTCACCACCTCTGTCAGTCCTAAGGACTTTGATGTAGTGTCCACTTTGCTTCTCAACAAGAGACTTGTATTGATGAAAGCACTCAACCACTTCAATTTGTTTTTAGAAGATAGACCAATGTCTTCCTTGTGTAGTCATCTATGAAGGTCAATAAATAGTGGTTGCTACAAATTGATGGTGTTTGCATTGGTCTACATAAATCTGAGTGGACAATCTCCAATGGTGTCATTGCCCTTATTAACTTTCTTGCTGGAAATGTCTCTCTATGTTGCTTGCCCAAGATACATCCTTCACATAGGTTGTCTGGTTTTTCTATGAGTAGCAATCCCTTCACCATGCCTTTCCTATGTAGCAAATTCAAACCTCCAAAGTTTAGATGACCAAATCTCAAGTGCCATAACCAATTTTCATCTTTGACCTCTACTTGAAAGTTTACTTGTGTGACAGTGGCATCTTTTCTTCCATCCTCTTGTGGCTTCATTGATAGTTATGCTTGTGCACCTTCTTCTTTCAAATCCAATCTTATCTTTAGTGGAAACATTCTAGTGTTTTTAATCTAAACCTTTGCAATCAGTTGTCTGCCTGGGGGCTTATCCAAAATTGTGCACTCATCATTCTTCAAAAAGACATTATAGCATTTTTGCATGAGCTGTCCAATGCTTATGAGGTTATGCCTCAAACCAGGGACAAAGTAAACATCTGAGATGCACTTATTCCCCCCCTTCTTTGTTAGGATATTAACTCTTCCTTTGCCCATGACAAAGCCTTTCCTATCAGTCCCTAATGTCACTTCATATTTCACACTTTCATCTATATTGGAAAACATTTCTATGTTTCGTGACATGTGGTTGCTACACCGTGAATCTAGATACCATATATCAATATCATTTTTCTTTTTCTACATTACAAGTTAAAAGCATGCTATCATGGTTCTGATTTTCCTTTGTGAAATTTGCACTTGGTTTGTTACTAATGTCATATTGCTTCTTTCTACATTCATTTACATAATGACAATACTTCTTACAGTAAGGACAATGAACTTGAGATTTATCATACCTATGACCTTGTGCTTGATTTTTGCTTGGGCCTTGACTTGGATTTTGATTGTTGCCCCTTCCACTTGAGCTTGAAGGGCTGCTTCTTCCACCTCTGTATGGAACTCTTTCTCTTCCTCTAGCATATGATCTTACTCTACCTCTATCTTCACCAAATGAAACTTGCGTCTTGAAGGCATGCTCCAATGGGGATCTTGTTGCTCTATTCAGTCTATGTTCATGAGAAATCAATGATGCATGAAGCTCATCCACTGAGAACTATGAGAGATCATTTGTCTCTTCTATGGCCACAACAATGGCATCAAACCTTGCTGACAGACTTCTCAAAACATTTTCAACTATTCTCCTTTCCTCAAGTGTCTCACCATGAGACCTAATTTGAGTAACCAACCCAATTACATGTGTAAAAAGGAGTCTACATTCTCAAAATCTTTCATAAAAAGTGTTTCAAAATCTCTTCTCAACATTTGCAGTTTTGTTGTCTTGACATCTCCATGCCTTGGTAGGTTTTCTAGAGGGTGTCCCATGCTTTTTTGGACTTCGTTGCTGCTGCAACCCTTGGTAAAATACTTTCATGAACTGCTTGAAAAAAGTAGAAGAGGGATTTTTCATCTTTCTTCCCATTGTATCTCAAGAAATCCCTTTCTACTTGAGACAAGGCATTGTATGTTGTTGCATCTATTGGTCCCTCAAAACCATTCTCCACCAAATTCCAAATGTCTTGAGAAGAAAACAAGGTCTTCATTGTGATAGCCTAATAATCATAATTTTTCCCATTAAATTGAGGTATATGAGGATTAGTCAAGCTTGTGCTTGGTGATAACCCAATAATCGTAATTTCTTGTGCTTGATGATAGCCCAATAATCATAATATTTTCCATTAAATTGAGGTATGTGAGGATTAGTCAAGCTTTTGCTTGATGATTGTTGCCATTTTCTGAGTGTAAAAAAAAAATTCTACATACTAGTAAATACACTTCAAAAATCAGCGTTCAAAACAATTTTTAATTGCCAATAAAAAACACTTGTTTTTATACTAAAAAAATTATTTTACACCAGTAGAGGAGAGGAGTTTTTCTCAGAAATCAATTGCAGCAAGTCAAATCTCATTTGCGGCAAGGAAAATAGACAGAGGCTTAAATAAAACACAGAATTCACTCACGACAAAACAGAATAAAAAGGAAAGCGAATTTTTAAGATGGCATTGCAACATAACATACTTTTGATTATATTTCAAAACATAGGAAAACACATTAGCATGATAAATTGGACGCTGGTATTCCAAGTCAAACAAAGATGCTTCACCAAGGGGTTGCGAAATAGTTAGTTGTCGTTTTCATGCGCCCACCAATATTTTTCTCCACGATTTCCTCCTCACTACTTCACAAACTTTCACCCTCTCTCCAGTTCATATTTATCCAAAATATTTAAGACAGGGGATGAACAAAATGAGAGATTTCCTGAGCTTGCAGAGGTTGCTAACTGCCACTAAAGGTTGTGCAGTAAATGTTCCACCCATACATATTTACCAACCCTCATTAAGTGCTTTAACTCTATGATGTGTTGCGAAATGGTCAACAATGTTCTTCTACTCAGACTTTAGCCCTTCTAGTGTGTTTAAGAAACTTAGATCATTTCATTTACACAGTTTCTCCCGCCCTGAGTTATAAGTGTGAAAATCTGCGCACTTAAATTAAATATTGTGTATAATGATGCGGAATCACGTGATAGAGGCAGCGGTGAAAGTAACGAGGAATGTTATGGAGGTGTGCACAGAAATAGGGGTGAAGCCCATAGTATTTACATCTTCTATCGGTGCGGTTTACATGAACCCTCACAGAGACCCTCTCACCATTGTCGATGACGATTGGGGAGCAATCTGGACTACTGCATTCACACCAATGTATTTATTACTTTAGCTTTAACTAACACATAAATATAAATTCTATGTAGATACTCGTGGAATCCCATGGGCTAATTTTGTTTCCTGGTCTCGCTCATTGCAGAACTGGTACTGTTATGCAAAGACGTTGCAAGAGAAATCTGCATGGGAGATTACTGAGTGAAGGAATTTGGATATGGCAGTCATCAATCCATGTTTGGCTCTAGTGTTGGAATTTAATTCCAACTGCAACATAAACCGTTGGACAGAAATCCGATTTGTTGTAGATATTCCAGACTGTTGGATGCCTCAAAGTCGTGCTTGATATTTTGCACATTAATGTGCATTAAATTTTCAGAATCAAATTCCCCTGTAACAGCCTTCATTTCTTCAAAAGACATCACTGCTTGCTGCATTCAATACGCAAATAAGCTTTAGAAGATATTTTTATTATTTTATTGTTTAAAGTCAAATATGAACAACAGTTCTTTTCTATATATATAAAATGTTAGAAGAATGTTGGAGAACAAGAGAGAGTCTGAGAAAAAGACAGAGAAGAAGGCAGAGCAGAGAAAACAGCCAAAAAACAGAGTCGCTATGTTTTGGAGCAGCAATGCATTCTACAGGCTGTTTCAGCAACTGTCTATGGTGTTTCAGTAACTGTCTGTGTGTTTCAGCAACAGACTGTGTGGTGTTTCAGGAACTGTCTGCCAGATGCTGAAACACGAATCTGTGTTAAAAACAGAGTCTGTGAAAACAAATTATGGAGTTTTTAGTTATTCCAGAACTGTAGTTCTGAAGAAGTTTGTAATTTTTATTATCATTTTTATGGTTAATAGAAACAGAGCTTCTCTCCATATCTTCTTTGTCCAAATTTCTCTCATTTCTTTATGTTGAGTTGAGGAACTTTGCTTCCTCTGTTTTGTTCGAAAGTATCAAAAAGTTCCATCATGGTATCAGAGCGTCGTTCTCTGTCCTGTTCTGTGATTTTGTTTTTGGAATTTTAGCAAAAAAATCTCCAACAAGTGGTATCAGAGCATCGTTCTCTGTCCTGTTCTGTGATTTTGTTTTTGGAATTTTAGCAGAAAAATATCCAACAAGTGGTATCAGAGCTGGTCTAGGCACTCAGTGAGTCAAAAACGGAGTTTGTTTTTTCACTGTAGGAGCTGTAAGAAGCTTATTGAGCATATGTCTCCAGCAAAGTTTTTTGCTTGTTTTAATTATACAGTCAGTATCTCTTCTTTACTTATACAGGTTAAGATAGCAGATGCTGGAACTGTTTGACAAATTCCCAACTGCCACAGTTTAATGGGAAAAATCACAGTTATTGGTCCATAACAATGAAAGCATTATTTGCTTCTCAAGGAATATGGGAGCTGGTTGAAACTGGCTATGCTGAACCTGCAGATGCAACAACATTGGCTATTTTAACAGTAGCAGAAAGAGACCAGTTGAAGAGTGACGGGAAGAAGGATGCCAAAGCGCTCTTTTTTCTCTTCCAATCAGTACATGAAAGCGTTTTTCCACGGATTGCAGCAGCAACAAAATCCAAAGAGGCATGGGATATTCTCAAAACTGCCTATCAAGGCATGGAGAAGGTGAAGACTGCAAAGTTACAGATGTTGAGGAGAGACTTTGAAACACTCAGCATGAAGGAATCTGATACAATAGATTCATTCTTCACTCAGGTTATTTGGGTGATAACCCAGATGAGATCTCATGGTGAAATTCTTGAAGGAAGAAGGATCGTAGAAAATATCTTGAGATGTTTACCCTCAAGGTTTGAAGCTGTTGTGGTAGCAATAGAAGAAACAAAAGATCTCTCACAGTTCACGGTAGATGAACTAAGTGTTTCTCTTATGTCTCATGAACACAGACTGAGTAGAGGAACGTATTCCTCTTTTGAGCAAGCATTCAAGACTCAGATGTCTTTCAACCAAGGAAAAGGTCGACGCAGAGTAAATAACAGAGGTCGTGGAAGAAGCCAAAATAGAGGCAGATATTACCCTGCAAGCACAAGCGGAAGGAGCTACAATCAGAACCAACATGAAGGTTCAAGCAAACAACAAGCTCATGGACAAAGGTATGACAAAACCCAAGTCTAATGTCATTATTGTAAGAAATATGGGCACTACGCCAATGAATGTAGAAAAAAACAAAATGACATGAATAGTAGGCAGAATGCTAATTTTGCAAATGAAGAAGATAAGAATCCAAAGAATGTGCTATTAACATGTAACATTGCACAAGACAAACAAGAAGATTTTTGGTTCTTAGACTTAGGTTGCAGTAATCACATGACTGGAAATATTGCAATGTTTGCCAATATGGATAAAAATGTGAAATCTGAGGTAATAGCAGGAACTGATAGTAAGATATCTATCAAGGGTAAGGGCAGAGTTAGTATCCGAGCAAGAAATGGAGAACAGATGATTGTGCCAGAGGTATACTATGTACCTGGTCTGAAATGTAA